>JAQFZN010000060.1:0-67642 GCA_034687075.1 Geophilus carpophagus | reverse complement strand
CGTAACTATTTCCGTATTTTTTAAAAACAGAAATTTATCTGTAGAAAAATAAGATTTTTTCTGTTTTATTAAATAACAGATATTTTACTGTTAAAATTTACAGAAAAATTCCTGTATTTTTACTGAAATTTTTTACAGTGTACCTGAGCCTGTCGTATCTCAAAAATAATTTGCTGAGTGCACCTGTTGGTTGTCGAAAATTATATTTATTGCTTCACCGATTCCGCCGGAGACATAATTGTGCAGATATATATATATATATATATATAGTTATAAATAAATATATATAATAACTTCCCGCAACAGCTGCTGGTCAAGAAATTAATGGCATTGATGGAGTTAATAATTTTTTTAAACAGAGATAATAATTATAAAAGCAGTGATAGATTTTTTTAATTTTCGTCCATAAAAAATCAGATAAAATAATGGTTGAATTTGATTTAATAATAATAATTATATTTTATTATCAGTTATAATATTTCTATAATTGTAACTCGTGTAGCGAGTCGTGGAAAAATGATTAGAACAAGTAAGAACACGCGAAATATCGATTTGTCATCTAAAATACAAGTAGTCGATTTTGAATCCGACCAACGTCGGCTTGCTGTCATGAAATATGAACTCTCAGCGGATCTTCCAATAAATAAATTTCACTCACTCTCACCAATCATTATGTTAGATATAGATTTTTACATCAAGATATCGGTATAATATCGATTTTTTCAACTGAATTTATTGATTTCACAATTTAGGGTTACATATTTACTTAATACATTTTGTTGATAAAGATATGTTATAAAATTTATTTATATATTTTTTAGTCACAAATTTAATCATAACACGTAGATCGATAATTTATTCGGCTTTTGTGCAGTGATTTGATTTCATATGTATTGTATAACATGAAACCACTTCCTTTCCTCTTTCTACTTTCAACCCCTTCTTTAGACACTTACGTAAGATGTTTAGTTCGTTTTTTCCCCGTTCTCTGTGGGGAGGGGGTTGAAGAAAAGAGACAAAAAGAAAAAACTCAGACGTCTGCTGATCTTTACCCCCTGCTCTCCACACATCAGACATTCTTGCTAGTCTAGTCTTTTTTTTCTATGTCTGTCTTGTTTTTTTATCTTTAATTTTCTTTTCTATTTTTTTAATATTTTTAATTTTAATTTAATCATTATATAAGACTTTGATACGACCATAATACGTTAAATTTTTCTCCCAATCCAAAAAAATCCAAATCAATAAAATTTTCAATTAATATTCGTTGAATTAAAAAAAAAATAATATTTTTTTAAAATTATTTATTATAATTTTATTTCTATATTCATTTCACGTTTCTTTAAAATGACAAACAATTTTTTCTTTATTTACATAATGAAAAAAAATTAAATCTTAATAAATTTATTACTCTAAAAAAAATTTAATAATAATAAAAAAAATGCCATTCTCGAAAGTTGAAAAATTCAGACATGAAATTAATATCCTCTTCCTTATTATTTTTTTTTCATTTTTGTTATATACATTTTTTTTCTCATATCTTAAAACCCAGGCAGATTGAATACCATAGGAACTATTATGATTTTGTCTCTGCTATGAACACAACCGTTGATCCGCTTGAACACACTTATGTTAGAAACTAGAATATGGAATGTCAATCAATAACCATGCTCGAGATGTATATACTGAAGAAAGAAAATAGCAATATGGATTTTTTCTTCTTTTTTTTTCTTTACAAGTATTAAAAATTCCGCAATCTTCCGCTTTGGCTTCTCTTCTCTCTCTCTGTCTCTGTCTATGTGTCTCTTGCCTCTTTTCTTCTATGATGACATATTCCCTACAGACAACATCAATGCAGCCTAATAGCCTAACCATGATTGAAGCTATCTTTCCAGCCACCACAAATGAGGGGCCCGCATTACCCTTCCCATAGGGCATAGCGTTTCCCCTGGTGGTTGCCGTGCCAAACTAAATGACTGGGATTTGTTGTCCCCAGTGTTCTTACTAAGAAAGACAGCCCATGTCCACCTGCTATCCTGGGACTATATTTTCTCGAGGCTTTAGACTGAGCGAAAAATCTTTGCGGTCACACAACAAAGAATGGAGGGAATTAGATTTTGTCATGAACCTATGTGTTTTCCCGCCTTTTCTTGGTGACTATGAAAAATCGGTTGGTGTTGGTTGGCACGTTATTAGGCTCTTAGCTTTAGTCAGAGAGTGGTGTGCTGAAGTTATGTGGGATCAAAAGTGGGTGTTTAAATGAGAATTACAAAGTTATTACGTCACTTTTATTATCCTATTGAGAGAGTTAAAAGAGTTGAATGTTATGTGTGGGTGTGGGCATCTTGTGTTGCAAAGTGCGTTTATGAATGGTTAATATTCGAGACTTGGTTTGCTTGCTGGCTGTTAATGTCAACGAGAAGTTTGGGTTCAATCCTAATTGAAATCTACGTTCAACACCGAGTTGGCCACATTTGGTTTTACACAGCACTAAATGACAAATAATGTCAACATTGCTCACAATTTTACCATTTCTATGTTTATTGCCTTACATTCCATCAGTGCCCTGCATGCACCAACTGATTTCAATCTTACTCGACTTTATCACGTAACAATATATTGGATTGAAAAAGTCAATAAATATCAAATATCATATAAATAAGTCTCAAATAAAATACAAATACTGTATTTACTCGAATAAAAGTGAAGTTGTATCTATTCTAGGTCTGTTTCAAGCTGAATATTCACGTCCAATTATTTGAGACAGCTTTTATCAATAAAGGAAATTGAATTTTGTTAAAATCATTTCAATTCATTCATAAAATATGAGTAGCTTTTATGGAAATGCTATATTTTAATGCAATTTGATCAGATTTGAATGATTTCGACTTGATAGTTGCTAAAAATAACATACTGTACTCAATGTGCTATTAAGTATCAATTTTTTCTATTTTTAATGCTTTTCTTGTAATAATAGATGTAAAACATGTAAAAAATGATGTTAACAAGCTCCTATCAAATAATGGGATAAAATTGGTCCGAGAAATGTCAACTTTTAGAATATTTTTTTAAAAATTAAAGTTTATGTAAAGTATGTAGTTGTGGAAAAAACCCCGTTGTTATTTTTGTGGGTGGTGGTTGTTTTTCTTACCGTGTGATGAGAGATTTATTTCTCTATCCTCTTGCTTTCCTCCCCCGTTCCTCGCTTTATCCCCATTGTGCATTGGCAAAATGATTCCCTTCTAGTAGCGAAGAGACCAAGTACAAAATCCCTCTCGCACGCCCTAGGCATGCTAGCTATTTTAATTTGCATAGCTGAGCTTGCAAGTCGTGGCTAATGAGAGTAGGGAAGACCCCTGTGTCAAAAACCACCACAAAGAATCCAAAACTTGCCGCCCTCGATAAGGGTTAATGGGGAAAAGAGTTGAGAAAAGCCTTAAGTAGCAAACTTTTTTTATTTTTAGCTTATTTTTAACTTTAATAGAAGGAGATGGAACCTTTAGATAGACAAATTTCATTTTTATAATGCTTCTAGATTGAATGCTTTCTTTCAGGTTCAATTTGTTCTCTTTGTGTTTATCTTTAAAAGTGATTCTGAAAACACGTAGTAATGTTTTTAGCAAATATTTAGACAAGTTTTAGGGCAATGTTTATTTTTCTACGAATTATCAATGCGAAGTAAGGGTGAATAATCATTTGCTATCGAAAAGGTAGATGAACAAGTGAAGTGAACTCAACCAGTTTTCTTCTCAATTGATCTCACTCGTGAATATAGAAATGAAATAAAAATAATATCAAATCTCTAGAAATAAATTTCTAATTTAAAACCATGGCTGTAGGGTAAACAAATGAATTTAAGCCTAATTCAATGATATCCAACACTGATTTTTCCTTGGTTGTTTTGTTGGAATTAATGCACTTTTAATCATTAAATCTTGTTTTTTTTTTAAATATTTCATTGATTTTTTGGGGGGGAGGATTTTTGATTTTTACAATTTAGAAAAATTTAGAAAAATTTTCAAAATGCACCCCACTTAAATGGTAGTAGTACGTTAAAAATTGAAGCCGAAAGCATAGCGTGACACAAAAGCACTTTCGAATTCAATGTCATAATATTTTCATTTTGCTTTTTTCTTTTTTTCTTTCTTTTTATATATATATGTATCCACCGATCTGCTTTTATTTTTGATGAAATAAATTTTTCCTTCTCAGGTTTTATAAATTACCTACGATGCATATATACACACGAGAGGGATTTTCTCTATAGTTATAAATTGCAAAATGCATTTTTTTTTCAGTTGCACTTTTTTATTTGTTGTTTCGGATTTGGCATAACATTTTCATTTTCTAAAATTGGAAATCGGAAAATGGTACAAATTTATCTTAATTTCGAAAATGAAATTTGAGTGTGCACTTACTCAGCTTATTATGATTTATATTCATTTATTTAATGTGAAAATGAAGATGATAATAAAGTACAAGTTGATTAAACTTTGAAATTTCAATTTCATTTAAGTTTAAAGGTAAAATGATGACAAATATAATTTCAACTGTTTTATTTACTTTTAGTAAATTGTTATAAATATTAAATGACAATATTATTTTTATAATTACATTTGAGCTAATTTAAGAAATTAAATAATTAAACATTCTCAACAAATGGAATTTCATGTTTTCTATTATTAATTTCAAAATAAAATTTTATCAAATAACAATAATAATTATTATAATAAAATAAATATAAAAAAAGCATTATTCCTTCTGGGATTTAAACCTCATTGGTAAAATGTAAGCACAAGCAGAAGCATTCTTCTCCCAAAATGAATTTGCATAATTGAATAGGTTTAATCTTTGCTGTGCATATTAATGTCTTCAATCCATCACATTAATGCATTTTTGAAGCGCATTTCCGAGTTGTATAAGAATATTCACCTTAGTAGGTTTATCACAAACTAGACATTATACAACATAAACAAAATAAAGCGTAAATGCCAACATTTTTATCTCATTTACTCAATACGATTATTATTAGTGTGCTTGCTGTTGAAAGAGAGAAACAAGTTTAAGTTCTCTAGTCACGCGTCATCCATATTTTTGCCATCAACTGTGTGACTGCACGAGATGCTCCAAGCTTCCACCAGAGAAAACGAGCGGTAAATTGAAGAGATAGACAAGCGGGTGTAAGGCAAATTGCCTTCTTCAATGGGATAACATGCCGCCAATGTTAAGATATTAATATCTCGCAATTTATTTTCATCCTATATATATATATTTATATATAAATATATAAATAAATACTATACACTTAATGTCGATATGTACACGATTAAGTAAGACTAAAAGGCTAGAATTTATTTATATATCTCTTTCTGATTGACTCATTAACACTATTATTGAGAAAGAAATGAAGCATGGCGGAGAAGAAAATTACACACGACGGTAAAAGGGAGCGAACAAATAAATCGTCTTATTTATTTTATGTAGTGGAACGTTTGTTCGTAAATCTCATATGTGTATAATTACATAAACGTAACCCTAAATGAGCGAACTCGTTTATATACCTCATTTCTGATTGGTTTATTCGCTGTATTATTGAGAAAGAAATCAAACATGGCGGTATAGAAAATAAAAGGGGGTAAGAAGTAAATCGTCTTATTTATGTTTTATGTAGTCGAACGTTTGTTCGTAAATCTCGATTTGCTTTTTTATGATCTTTAGGTGAGTGGATTTGAAGGGGTAACTTAGTTTAATACGTCGTATGTCAATTTAAGTAGGATTTGTGCGTTAAAAGTCGTAAAAGTTAACCTGAGAGAAGGTGGAATTTAGACCCTGTAGTATTGTGCAAGATTAATTTGTAATATGATAACATAAATTTGTGAGTTTTATTCTTTTGTTTGACCGTGCGTTTGCTGTCCACTTGCAGATAAGAAAGTTTGAATACATTTGCCATTCAACAGCCAGATAAATTGATTCCTCCGTTTGTGAGTGCAATCAACTCGTATCTCTTAGTAAGGCTTGGCTTTTAATCAGTGAGCAAAGGGTTTGTACTGACGAAGAATTGCGCCGTCAGTAAATTAAAGTGGAAGCTTAGATTAGACCTAGTCAGGAATTAGCATGCTTTTTACAGTTGAAGCTTTTCAGATCCTCCCAAGCGGAAGTTGGTTTATTTTGTGCATGTTTGTTGATAACTTTGGGTTTGTTAACTAGAGGAAATCGTGTGTGTTTGAAGCTGGATTGCATACAAGATAATTAGTCTGTTGAAAGATGTTTGCATACTCATTTATTTATTTTTTTTAAATTTTTTTTTTTACTTGTTTAAACTAGAATGGGAAATGTTGTTATGATTGGTTTTACATTGACAGTTGGATTATGTTTTTGTTTTAAGTTAAAGGGGACTGCAATATGTGAGTAAGCAATTTATCACATGATAAATGGTTTCGGTTTTTTTTTTCTTTAATTTTTTTGCCAAGTATAGGGTGAAATAAGAAATGCAAAAATAATTGTCTCAACAAATGAATGGCTTTATTATGCAGTGTAATGTAATGAAGTTTTAAGCAAGAAAATTATGTAGAAAAAAGATGTATGTCAAGAGTAAATCTTTATTCATAATTTCAAACTTGCACCTGGAATTGGAAATTTATTGATTTCTTTCATGGTATAATCATAATATAATTATATTTTATTTACAAGACTTAATTTGAAAATTTACAATATTTTTTTCGTTGAAAAGTTAAAAATAAAAATGTCAGTTGAGTTCAATGTGCAGGGGGAGTCAGACAATTGATAAACTGTCTGACTCTTAAGGTACTGCTATACAATATTCTTACCATTTATTTTTTTAATAATAAAATGAAAGATATAAAGTTCTTATAAACAACTTTTTTCTAAATAAAAAATGGAAAGAAAAACAAAGCAGTTCTCTTTTAAGGAAAAGAGTGAGTGGGAAAAAGAAATCAAATAGTGTCTTGTTACGCTCCATTTGCGATTTAGTCACTTAGATTTTTTAATGTGACGTCTTTGTTCAGTGCACGATGTGTGGTAGGAAACGAGGTAATGAGAACAGTTTAGATTCTTCTATACGGTTATTGATATTTAATGACACTACACTGGATGCATATTGTTGTGAAGGTAAATGCTTGGCATGTTTGAATGAATTAAGGGTTCTATCTGTCAAATATCTATATTGGATTTCTCATAATGGCGGCTAATAAAGAAAGAAATTATTAAAATTTATTACAACTGACATTTTGAGATTATATTATTATTAGGTTTGATAATTAGTTTAATAATATTGTTTACACTGTTGTTGTCTAGGATACAGTTGCTGTAAGAATTAAATGCAGTAATGTTATGGCTCCACTCAGTAGTGGAACTTCAAAATCTGAGCCCCCCTTAAAAGAAATATTTGTCTCTCCGAAGAAATAGTTGCCCTCTAAAGAAATATTTGCAAAAAAAAAATATTTTTTTTATTTAACAAAAAATTTTTTTAAATTTTTTAAAATATTTTTTGCATCTTTAAATTTTTTGGGTCCCCTATAACGGTTGGTCTTGCGTCACTAGTTCCACCACTGACTCCACTCATAGAAACTTGTCGTAAAACAAGTTGAAACAATAAGCAGTAACAATAAAAATGGCTGATTGTAACTGAAAATCCACCTACAGGTGGCAGCTAGCAATGTAAACATAAAATTTCCGATAATCAACAGAAGATTTTTCAAAGACAATCAATCATTATGAAAATTTCTAGGAAATAAAATGGAATTTACTTTGCTATTATTATTACTTTTATTTAAATTCTGAATTGTAATGAGTAATTAAAGAATAAACATTTGTGTATTTTCAGTAACGACTTGTGTCCACACGTTCGATAAAGCTCCCGGTCGCATAGAAGCGCATTCACGTCACCTGGCTCACTTTGATCGGCCTCGTTGCGAATACTTAGTTCGTGCTCCTTTCGATACGACAGTGGTGGTGAATATCACACTGTTGCATGGCTTTGAACGGACACCCGAAGTGGAACCGGCCACAGCCATTTCGCCCCCGCCTTCGCGGTGCCTACCCTCGCTTCAGATGGCCGAAGTGCGTCCCGACGGAAGTTTAACGGTGATACGAACAGTTTGCCCGCCGTCGCCTGCTTCGTCGCACGTTCTCTCGTTTCGTTCACGGACGGCCCAAATACGAGTAACATACGTGTGGCTACCACACAGGCCGAGCGCCTTTGTTCTTTATTTTGACTTTGTTCGACTGCGAAAGGATTCTAGTGAAGATATACTTGTATCAGGTAGCTTTTTATCATGGTATAAAAACCTCGAGTTTGTGGGCGTGTTTTTCTCTTGTTAACTTTTGTTGCGCCATTTTTTTTACGGTTGCGCTCTTAAAACTTGAATTACACAGATAAAAAACATTATATAACCTCTTTATCCACCCATGTGCTTTATTTTTTTTCCTCCCTTTTTCTTTCTTTCTTTACTCTCTTTTTCTCAAATCAAGATGGATTCCAGTGGAGCAAAACCATCAACTGTTTTATCAGTTGGTTCCAAGTTATAAAGAAAAAGTACAATCTCTTTAATTTACAGTTTCTCAGACTCAGGTCGTAAAAGAAAAGTCAGTGGATGGATTTAAAACTTTGTCGCAAAGACTTATCTACACTGGTCTCTTGTGACGTCAAACAATAGGCTTTGCTAACCCTTTCATTCATGATATCATTTGATCTGGATCGAGTGGTCCAGCAGAGTGTCATCCGTAGTTTGATAGGTTCGCAACAAACTTGATTTGGCTTGAAATCAGCCATGCTCACACTCTCCGCCACTGATTTTCTTCTCGTGCTAAGATGTTGGCTTGGTTGGTTTCTTTCATGAAAGGAATTAATCTTAGTAAGCTGACATTTTTTTTCTTTTCTCTCCTTCTCTTTACTTTTCCAACAATCCGATTAAGATGAGGTGCAACTATTTTGTTGCTTGTAAAGGGATTTTTGCGACTTGCCACTGCATTTTACCTACAATTTTCGTTATAAATTAAATATTTACGCTTATTTATCATTTGAAATTAATTGATAAATTTATAGAAATATAAATACATAAATACATAGGATGATTCAATAAATAAATAAATAATATTAAATTATTAATTAGTCTGGTGCACTAGTTTTATTAGCTTATTACAGTTGCGCTGAAATATATAATAATAAAAATATGATATGTATAAATGTATGTCAAGATTATATTAGAAAAAGAATGAACTAGATGTGGCAGTGTGCCATGTTGTTTTTTTCTTTTTTTTGTGGTAAGAGAGCGGGGTTAATGTTTTGTTTTAGGGAGAGGAAATTGAAGTAGTGACAGGTTCAAAATCTTCAAGGTGATGCAATGGAGAAAAAAAAGAAATTTTTCACCTTTGGCCTTATGTTATTAGAAGCAAAAAAAGAAGCTGTTTACTCAATAATCATTTCTGACAGTTTTTATATTTAAAATTTAAAATTTAAATATTTTAAAAAAATTAATTATTTTTATTTTCACATTTTTAAAATTTTTTTACAATATTTACAAATACAATATTTACTTAATAAAGAAAAGGAAAACTGTTGACTATGGGAAAACAAGATGGCAGGAAATTGAAAACCATTAGCATATGATTGTACGTATGCTGATTATGTTAAGGAAATGTAGAATATTATAATTTTTTCCTCTCAATAATTAATTGATATATTATAATTAATGGTAGTTGGGTCTGTTGACAGGTGGATACAGTTGAGCAGTTCTTCATCTTTAAGGCGAGACAAAAGAATGTCCATACAACTTGTCTAAGTTGTGCATAAAGGGGCGTAGGAAGATGATGTTATGGAAAAAGTACACTTAAGATATTTAAAATCCGCGGAATGTGTCCACGGTTATTTCGTTTAAGGGGTTAATCGAGTTAGTTGTTGTTTATATAATGAACAGGTTTTGCAAAAAAAAATGTTGGGTCAAATGTAGTAGGCCTATTTTTTCCTTTTAAAGTTTTTATTATTATTATTATTTTATTTTATTTTTTCAAATGTGGTTTGACAATGATAACATCTTTTCTAGGCCCTTGTGAATTCACTTGTTCGGAACGCGGTTGTTTGTCCAGCTGGTCACTTGTGTGCAACGGGGTAGCCGACTGTCCAGACCAAAGTGACGAGCTCGACTGCCCACTTCCTTTACCCTCTTCTGGGAGTCCCAGTAGTCATAGCAACGCGTCAAGTGACGACGGTAGGCACAGTTTCAATTATTATTATTATTATTATTATTATTATTATTATTATTTTATTTAGCAATAAAAATGTTTTATTTTATGTTTTTATTGTTTACAAAGCTATTATAGCATTAAATGTTAGTGTTTTTCATTTAATTAATACTTATTTAAAGTTGTGTGGTTAAAAAAAACATGAGAAAATCGTACATAACAAACTCTTAGGTAAAAATAAAAAAAGTAGATTAAAAAAATTGACAATTTTCTCATTTAGTTTTTTTTTTTCAACTTTACTCAGTTAATTGCGGCGAGAGCTGAGATTATTTTGATGGAGAGTTGGTGTCAAGAGTATAGAAAGTGAATTTTTTTTCCTCTTTTGAGATGAAGTGTCTCAAACTCTGTAATTAATGCGACCTAGTTACGTTCTTGTTGAGTGGTTAACGAGTTTGACTAATTCGTTTTAGATGACGTTGTATTTTTTGACCATTTCTGCATTTTGATAATTATTTTTCTAAATATTTTCTCTGTCTACATATTAAAATAATAAAAAAGAAGTCTTTATTTTTATATTATTTTTTTTAATTTTTTTCTTCGGGTAATATAAACATTAAATCAAGACCATAAGTCAAAAGAATGAAAAGAAGAAGATTTGGTTTGAATAGACGATAAATAAAAAGTTAATTAAGCTGCTTTTATGGTTAAAACGCTATTTCTTTTGTGAGTAAGAGCAAGGATTAGATGATAAACCTCCCGTTATGAAAATTCCTCTTGTAGCTAGCTTTATTGTGCTGGTAAACTTTCTTTGCTCGTAATTTACCTTATTTTTTAACCCTTAAGTTTCATGCTTTTATTAATTTTTTGAAACTCCCATATATTTTCATCATATAAAAGAAAATATTGCGTCAATTTTTGATTACATTTTATTTTTATTATTTGTCAGTTGTAAAAAGAAAAGAAATTGGAAGCTGTCATCTTTGTTTTTTCTTAATTTATCGTAAAGTTAGATGACGTTATTCAGTTGAATCCGTAACCTTTTTGCGATGACCTTTTCTTTGGTAAACATGCTTCACAAAGCTGGATGCTGTTTTTCATCCTTTAAGCGTGGATTCTCAGCATGCAACTTGATACAATCTCAAGAATTTTATTCTGGACGGATTGATTTTTTTTAAAGTATAAAATATCAAATACTTTTTTTGCCATTAAAAATATGCAGTATGTAGAATTTTAACTTCATTAATATTTTAACAATTTTTAATAAGTTTTTTTTATTTTACATAAAATTTTTACATAAAATTTAAGTACGTTTTTCTTAATCTTTAACGCTTTTTATTATTAATCATTATTAAAAATTGTTGGTAATATTTTCTTTCCGAAAAATAATATTTATTTTTAATTAAGACTCATGTGATTTAAATTGAAATATTTTTTTAATTTATTTGCTTTATTCCAAGTATAGAATATCAAATAATTTTATTTAAATACTCGAAAATTTACGTAATGAATATTTAAAATATTTTTAATCAATTTTTTTCTAAAAAGATATTTAATTTTAGTTGAAAATTTAAGTGAGCCATCTGTTTAAATCTCTAACCTCCATTTAAGGGTTAAAACTGCTTAATGCGCACTTTTTATCATTAATAACTATTAATACAATATTGTTATCATATGGTATTGCAATTCTCCCATCATACTTTACCCTTCCCTTCCCATTTCTGCTTGCTATCTGTGCCTAACACTCGCTGTTGAAACAAGTGTGTAAACCGCTGTCGTTGCCCTTCCCTCACCACAGTAAACATTCTCTTTTGATGGTTTTGACATTCCAAGTTGGGTGAAGTGTTTGAGTTTTTTATTTTTCTCTTTTTTTTCCATATTTTTTTGCTCTACTTTTTTCTCCACACCATCACATCACATCTTTACTTGAAGGGGCTGCTCATAAATCTTGGATTTGCTCCTGTTCTGACATCAGCTTGTTGTATCCTTTTTCTTGGCCATCAGTTTGCAATTGAGGTCAGCAGAGGTCCTTGGCTTCGCTGTTTGCCACCAGTAATGCATTGCTGCCATACTGTTCAATTTACTCGCTTTTTATGCTCAAATTAAAAAGGTGAAAGCAAAGTTTATGACTTCACCCGGTCCCATAAGGAAAATTATTTGCCTTGGCTATGTGATGTGAACAGTGCAGGCACTTGATTAAATATATTGGTATAAAATTAGATTATTAGAAAAAAAATTTCCAAGTAAATAAAATTTTGATTGATAAATAAATTGTAATTTTTATTTCTATTTGAACGGTGGATAATAAATTTAGGTTTGAGTTATTGTTGGGATTAATTTTTATATATTTTAAATTGAAATTGTCGGTGAGTAATTAATTCGTCATAAAACAGAATTTTAAGAATTTATTCCACTCGAGTGCAATTTGGAACGGTGGATAGCCCCTCTTGTTGTTATTAGTAATAAAAATGTTGAAAACCGTTGTCCTAATTAAACATAGGCATATAAAGAGATAGGAAAGCTTGCATTTTATAGTTTTAACTTGTGACAAATTATTGTGCTGATAATGACACTAAACTAAATGCGTCTTTTGATTATCCTGCACAAGTAAAATTACAATTCAAAATGAAATTTATGTAAAGATGAAATGGGTGTTATAAACGAACCAAATTTCCCATTTTGCATTTTTATTTTTTCTAATATTTTTTTCTACATCACTTGTTTTCTGATGAGGATTCGGTCGACTTAATGTCTACCCGAACGACGCCATATTGCATTTGACATAATGTGGTTTTGTCAGAAGGAAATGATGGTACTAGTTAGTCGTTTTGTAGCTGTGTGGTTTGGGAATATTGTGTTTTGAATCTCTCTTTCTCTCTCCTTTTCTGCTCCACTGCATGCCAGCCCATAATCCTTTGGTGCCTTGATCATTTCTCATTACGAGTTTGACTTTTCCTTAGGGACGAGCAAGTTTCATCCCTTTATTTTCCATGACAAAAGAGAGGGAGGCAACTTTCTTTTTACCCCAATCAATCATGCTAGCAAGTGACGTATTTTGTATCTTGACGACAAAATTCTAACTCGAGTTGGGATTTACATCTATATAAAATTAATTTTTTAATTAAACACGAAGAAAATTCTTTTTTTACATTTTTATATATCAACATTTTTTTTCTTCTTTTCGCGGTTCTCCATTTTCAAGTTTAGGTCATCAACTTTTTAGTGCCTTTTGGGCTTTGCCCAGTAGCACTAGCTGGTGACAGTGAAAAACGATGTAAGGCAGTGGATTATCGTAGTCTTCAATCAAAACTGTTAAATTTCTTAAGCAAAAGGCCTGACACAAAACTTTTGTAAATGAGCAGCAAAAGTGGTGTAGGTTGAAGATGACAAATGTAATCTTCATTTGGGGCGTCGAAGGAGGGGACTTTAGGGTTGTTGGCGGCTCCTAATGCCCGCAGGGGTTGGCCAGACGTTGTAAACAAACCTATAATTTTCTCTAGTACCATGGTTCTTGGCCCCGTTGTCTGTGGTTGAGGGAAATTTCAGGTATAATGGAATGGGTCTGTCTGGCTTCGGCCACCAATGAAAAACTTGGCTTTTTTTTTAATTCTTTTTTCTTCTTCCTGCAAACTTGGGTTTAAAGAAATGCTTGAGGAAGTGTTTGAGACTAGTCCGAGTGTCCAGACATAAGGAAGGAACTTCGATTGAGTAAATAGGAAAAAAGATTTTTGGCTCTGTTCACAATGCATATATAATGTAATGATTATTATTAGTGATAATGTGTGTTGTGATGCGAGTTTCCTTTGGTTAACTGCTTATGTCGTTGCCTAGCTGTTCTTTACAACATGGACACCTGTGAGCAAACGTGCAGGTAGGAGAGTTGAAATTTCTATTCGGCTAATATTATTTATTTATTTATTAATTTATTATTAATCGATAATGGGAAGTGAAGTGAAATTATCAAATTGAGTATGTTAGATTTATTTCGTTTTGTAATCCATTAGTAAGGCTCACTGAATGGGAATTGAGTTGCCTGTTAATGATTAATATCAGTTAGCTATTGGTTGGTGTGGAGTACCATTGAGAATAGAAGCTGTATATACGCTGAATCATGGTCAAGACGTGCCCAAAGGGGTTAAGAAACGAGTCACGAGTTTGATTAGAGTGAAGAAAAAAAGAGAATGATTTTTCTTCTTCTTCTTCTTATAGGGGAAAATAAGGTGAGGCTTTTTTTTATTTAGTAATTGACGCTTGATTGGAGTTTCAAGATTTGCAACGTGAATTAAGGTTTTGGTTAGAAAAATAAGCTAAAGAAAAGGAAAAAATATATGAGTGCGTGTTGGGGGTGGGCTTTACCTCACTACAGTTGCTTAGGCAACGGGGAGCAACATCCTGAGGTTTCAGGTGATGGCCTTTCTTGTCCCAAGCAGTGAGGTTGTTGGCCCTGTGTCTTCATAAAGTTGGCGAAAGGTTAATAAGCAAAAGGTTAGGCCTTTTCATCGAAAAGGGGCCTATGAACCACCTCTTGACCTGGATATGCGCGGGTGGAATGGGCCCAAAGAGTGGTAGATAAGTCTTAACTGATGTTGAGTTCAAAGATTATTCGTTAGGGTTTGAAAGTATACTATGTTCAAGACATGATTATTATTGTCATTAGATGTAATTTGAGGTAAAATGTCCTTTTCATCTTAATTTTGAAAGGAAAATATGGGTGGGAGAGTGGGGATGTTGATGCATTTGTAGGATAAAAGTAAGAGACACAAATGATAATTAGATGGTTTTAAATTAGCGATTGATTAGTTTTTTGTTTTAGTTAAATTATGGGATGTTGTAAAAATATTCACGTGTAGAGAAATAAAAATGAAAATAAAAAATGGTTGAGTGTTTTGAACAAGGGCTGTTTTAGTATTCGCATGCAAACTATTGTTATAAATATGCAATTATTTGTCTGTTGCTTTTTCAGAAAATAAAACGAAGGGAAAAAAATGTATGCTATTTCCGGCTGCACGAGTGCAAGCTACATAATCTGGAGGATAACAGCTTTTATGTGGTTCTATAATTTCCAAACTCATTGTGCAAAAGGGCTTAAAAAGTTAGGGGCGGAGGAGAGGTTGGGGGATTTTGTGGGAATTTATTTGGGGAAATTTTTTTTATGAAAATGTGTAGATTAATTTAGAAAATTTTAGTGTGATGCCAAGTTTAAGCGTTAACACTTTTTTTATGGTAGAAAACATGCGCCATTTTAACGTTATACAAAATTTCAAAGATTATTACTGAAATAAGTTGTTGAAAGTTTAAAATCTAATCTCATTAGACCCCTAAGACTTGAGTGATGACTTATAACAGCTTATCTTTATCCTCGTTTTCGTGCACGACATCATCTGAATTTGCAATGCATCATGGGAATAGGAAATTGATGTGAAAAATTTGAGCGTTGAAATTGTTTTTGAAAATTTCATGTATTTTTTCTATTTACAACTAAATGTTTGTTTATATTTGATATTGTTTGTACGAGTTGTTTTGAGAAGGGAATAAAATGCACTTGCTAAGTCTCTTGGATGTTTAGGCAATGATGATGGAGTCTCAATGCTACTGCATAAATAATGAGGACTCAATATTTTTCTATTTTCTGCTTGCTTGTAATCCCAGAATGCAAAGCGGAATTTATTATATTATCAACTATTGAAGAAATAACTTTATTAACTTAAAGTTAAAAAAATATAAAATATTCGAGTTCAATTGTTGTTTTTTTAGGGGAGGAGTCAGACAGATTACACCCTGTTTGACTCTTCCTGTAAAAGTTAAAAATTAAAAAAAAAAATTAAACCATAAATTGTTTATGTATTAAAATGCAAAATGGCGGTTATGTCTCATCAAAATGCATTTGTAGTCATTAAAATAGTTTAATATTGCTAAAGTTGAAGAACATAAGTAAAAATTTAATTCTTTTTTTTTTTATTTCTTTAAAATTAATTATGGTAAATTGTTATTCATAAAAGCAGTCTGGTTTGTGGTTACAAAACAGTCAAAGCCTGCCAGATGTTGCAGAAACTTGTCTGATGTGATGGTAAAAAATGTGAATTAAAGAAAATAAGAGATTTAAAGTTAGAGAGGGGTTTTTATTCAACAGTTTCAGTGGGTAAAAATCCTCACTTTACACAAGGGATAAAGAAGCAAGAGAATTTGGTTGTTTTAAGGGATGGGTGGAAGGGATGGGTAAGGTTACTTATCTTTCTGCTTTTCATTTAAATCTCACTAATTGTTTTATGTAAATGAAACGTGGATTTTTTTTACAAGTGGTGAATATTGTGTATAATTCTTAGTTGAAATAGATTAGTTTCGATTTCTGTATGGTTAAAGGGTGGAGTCTGTAATCTAATTGGTTCCCATTAAGTCTAATTTACTTACGTCTGTGAATAATTAGTCAAATTAGACATATTTCAGTCACAATTAGCTGAGTTAGAAATCGATAAATCAGTCATCAATTCATTCTCATCTCTTTCTAATTACTAGAAAATGCCAATCATTTCCATTGGATTGGTAAAAGCATAAAATTAATGTGAAATTATGGAATTATTTTGAAAAAATTAAAGGAAAATTTTGTTTTAGATGAAATATTTTCTCATTTACGGTTATATTAAACCAAGACACGTACAAATGCTATGTAATCTGCCCTCCACATCATTAAATGTGATGATAAAATAATAGCAGTAAAAATTTTGTATTCCATTCTGTACTCTGTGAAACAAGAATTAGGCTTATATGGAATTTAGGTGTGAAATTATGTGGATTCATGATTTGGAAATTAAAAGAACACATTAAAAGCTTTTTATTTCCACTTGGATTTAGATGTAAAGGAAATGTAACGTTTTCTGCAATAGTGCAGCTATATAACGGGATCAAACTTTCTCACGTGTTCAAATAACGTGACTAGACCGTTTTTTGTTTTGCAATAGCAAACATAAAACGTGAGTATCAATTGAATAAAATTATATCACGAAGGGAAAGAACTATTTCTAACGCGTGCAGCCAACTTAACTGTATGCTGCTGAAACAGGGGAGATTATAACAAATTGTTTATTTAGTTGAGGCGAATGCAGTGTGCGAACATTTCCTATTGATATGGTTTTGCTTAGCAAAGCAATAAGCGCAACTTAAAGCGAGCTAATATCGGTTGAAGGGAAAAAAATCTTTATGGATTTCTATGTTTAGAAATTTTTATTTTTGCATTTATATGGATTATGTGTTAGGCGTTGCATGGACAGTCTGTTGGATGTCTGTGATGTTTTTCATGTTTTTTTAAATGTCAATGATGTTACTATGTATGATGTCATGTGATTGTTTTACGAATATCATGTGGTTATGAATGTTTAGGATTAGAATCAGGATGCAGTAATGCTAGGAAATGATATGCTTAAACTTGTTGAATAGATTAGATTAGATAGTTTTTTTTTTAATATTAATTTTATCATTTTATATTATGCTTACTTTGTTAATTAATTTGTTGGGATTTAGTTTTAAGTTGCAATAAATACATTTTATCAGTGTTTTAAAAGAGTAAATTTAATAAAATGTTGCTCGAAAATGCGAAATATTAATAGTTGATTAAAATTTATTAAACTAATTAATTATTCATGGTAAGTAATGACATTTTAGACATAATTTTCATGTATCATTGAGCAGGAAATGCAGTGACCGCGTGTATGAATCAGATGTGGCACACCTTACTCATCACAGAACAACGATCCGAGAAAGAAAGAAAAAAAGAATAGAAATGTTTTTATAGTAACGTATTATAAAGGAATGTTGCGGAGAAGAAATAAATACGGTGTCAGTAACGTTACTTGACACTTTTAAAAGGCAATATCTGGGCAGAAACACGATCGAGACATATTAAATTTGATATCAAGTGCTTGTGTTTATACACTTAGCAACAAAACTAACTTGTTACTATAGAAATTATGATGTTGTTAAACTTTGGGTTGTTAAGTAAATCATTTTATTAAATTACATTCATTAAAAGAAGATACTTTATTGGTATAATTGAAATGGCATGTTTTGAATGCACCTGCATTCACTCTTATAGATTAGAGAATATATCTATATCTAGAAAATGATGAGAAGATATTCAAATTGTCCTGATGAACCAAGGATAAAGTGCTTGTCCGACTCTTTGTATGCACTGACATCAACTATGATAAATATTATTTACATTATTTTGAGTATAGATCTGTCGTGCAAGACAGTTATCATGAATTTGAGTGGCGAATTTGTTGAATTTGTCACTTTTTTCCGTTATAAAAGTTTAAATTTGATCCAACAAGTTTTCCGCTGAAAAAGTTTATATACCTCAAGCGACCAAGTTTGGCACACAACCCTAGTATGTTGGTTTATACGTTTTAATCCTTGATTCGATGCTTGGGAACGACTTGCCTTTGGTGAAGTACCTTACAAGTTGTAGCTGAGATCAAAGTAAGCCGTCAATCAGTGTAAAGTGAGAATTACCCCTTTGAATCCTCGCATTAACGTTGCTCTCTTATACACACAGTATCGAATGGCTTCATAAAAGGCTCAAGTCCCACTGTCTAACTTCCTGTCCTCTAGGGAGAGAACGAATCCCTTCCCTCTGATTGAAGTGTTGTGACCAACGCTAGAGGTGATTTTGAGCTTTTATTGTGAGAAGGGGTTGTGTTGGATTAGTCATAAAATGTTGCGTTCACGAGCGATAAAAAATTTGATGGCACCTCCCTCCTACCCTTCCTCCTCCACCTTGCTCATACAACACCCTCCCATTTTAGTTACCTTCCACTCATTGAAGACAATAGGTTTACTGAGCTTGATGTTACAATTAAGGTTTCGGATTTTGGCTTTTTATTTCCTCTTAAGCGCACATGCTAAACTACCCTTGTGGTTTTTTTCTCTTTTTTTTCTCTCCCATAGATCCTTTTTCTTTCTTTTTTTTCCCTAGACATCAGTTGTAAAGTGGGTTATAGGCGTATAAGTGGCAACTGTCACCATCTGGTGGTAATTGGCACAAACTAGCAACAGATTGAGTGAAAAAAAAGAAATATGTTGTCAAGTCTACTAATGTGAAACTGCTCAATTGAATTTTTTTTTAAAGAAAGGAAAAATTAAGTTGGGGAATTTGTTAGTAGATGGCGGTTTTTTGGGGGAAAGTAGGAGCTTTAATATGAATAAATTCAATCCAATCAATCCGCACCCAGTTTGTAATCAACTAGAGCAATTTCTTATGTGGGCAACTGATTTTCTTCTAAATTGAACAGTTTCTAGAGATAGGTGGAGTTGGATGTAGATGTAAATTTTTTTTTTCCTTCTTCTTTTTAAAATAGAGTTTATAAAAATGTAAGAATTTTTTGGCTTCCTTTGCTTGCTGATATTCCATTAGTGGGTAGGGCCTTCCCGTTTCCACCGCAACCTCCTTAACGACGACACTGCGACCATTAGACAGAAGATGATACTAAGAAGTCAGTTGTGAAAGAATCATTTTCCATCTTCTTCATCATGTTTTTTTTTCTTCTTCTTCTTTCCTTCAATTTTTGTGGGAGAATTTTTTTTTTATTTTTAAAAAAGAAAAAAGAAAAAAGAAATGTTTATATGAAGTTGTTGAAGAGAAAGGACAAATTTAATGGTTAGCTGGGAAATAATTAGAGATTTAATTTCGAGAACGTTAACCTTAACTAAAATAATAAATTTAGTTTATATGATTATACTAACAACTAAAAGTAAAACTATAAAAATAAAATAATGGGAGAAAAAAATTTAATATCAGTAAATTTAGGTTTGTGACCCACGCTCGCCATAACGTGTACAGCACGTAAGGATAATAAAATTGGTTTAAAAACTAGATGGTATGATTTTTATGCACCTGTGGTGCCAAAACTTGCCGCAGGGTGACGCTTATACTACTTCCTTCCTCCCCCGCAATCAGGAAGTGCGTCCGACCGATCGACTCGCCGTCGCCCCGCCCCTTCGATTGGCTGAGGCGGGGGCAGCACAGCAGTCAAAACGCCGGCGTCTGCTGAGCGTCTGAGAGTGAGTTTGCAATGGAGGGTCTTGCTCGATGCTTCGAGCAGCCCTCTGAACACTGGGAAAACGCCAACGCCCACGCATAGCACCTTTTTTACAGGTAGGGATGTGTAGGAGTTAAGGAAAAAAATTCCCCTCTTATTTTATTTATTTATTTATTTATTATTATTATTATTATTATTTTATCATTTCTATTTGCTTTAATTGAATTTTGAGAGATGGAGGTTGGGATGTGAAAGTAAGTAGTTTAAAATTAACTGTAATAAGGATATGGGTCTGGATTTGATTTGCCTCGGTTTCACGTTGTGTGGGCGTGAACAGGTGCTTCTAAAAATATCTCGGAATATAAAATAGTGTTATTTGACGGTATTATATTTTGAGTATCTATGGCATGAGAAAGTAGAGCCGGTCGGTGTTAAATTGGAGGTTGTCTGCTGTGCTGTGCATGGGCCAGACGCAGCCCAAGGAGACAGTCAGCAATACCTTTATGCCAAGCAGACACTGTCTGAATATTAATGAGATAATTCTAGTTAACGTCCATCTTGGAAGATATGGTGAGGGGGTTTGGGGGCGGAATACGAGTGTATGGTGTTGTGCGCGGAATTTTGTTGTAAACAAGTTCTACTTGATCTGTAAATGCGTAGTTACGTATCAATTTTATGCTATAAAAGTATGGCTTGTTACAATTTCCTGGTTTTTGTGTGTTGGGTTTTTTTTTTCATCTTTTTTATTCCTCCCAAATGATTCGACTGCTGGATTGGGTTTTTATGTTTGAACTAGAAAGAAAAGAAAAAAATATTTTTTCTTTTAGTGTTGGTGTCAAGGTGATATTGTTAAAATTAATTCCTTTGTGCATAATAAAAAGTAGCAATGGCTGTGAATGATAAAAGACATTTATTCACTTGTTTATTATTCACAAAGGAAGTATGCCTGGTGGGTTTAATTTGCTACGCTAAGAAGGATTTTAGTTTTTCATTAACAAATAATTTTTAAATAGTTTTGTTTTTAGCTTACATTTTATTTTTCTCGGTTAAAAAAAATGAGAAAAATTGTAATTGAGCCATCAAATCGTCTCTATAAATAATGTATTAGCAAAGAATAAATGCCATGTTATCTCGTATTTTTTATTTATTTTATTTTTTTTTATTTTTCAAATATATTTTTCAAATCTAATTTCCCTATTCAAATATATTTCTACACTTGCAATATTGATTACCGAGTGCACAAAGGTGGCTTATGTAGAATAGATTGATGTTGAGATTAGACCTTTAAAACTTTTAAACTTGAAAACTTTTATTTTATTTATTCATTTGAAAAATAAAAAATAAAAAAATTTTAAATTTGAGAAAAAATAAATAAAAGCAATAAAAAATAATAAATAAAGTTGATGGCAATTAGGGTGTATTTAAGTGTGTGTCGCCTTGGCCTCTCCTTCATTTATGTGGAAGGGTGTCGGCTTCGGCGAAAGCGCGTGTGGACGAGGCTATGTTGCAGACGGGGGCGTTCGTGGACGCGCACCGAGTGCTATTGATTTGGCCGTCTGTGGCGTGTCTGGGATTGTGCCCCCAATCAATGTCAGTCTCACGGCATCTCCACCCCCGCGCCACGCGTCTCAAACATGGGGAGGGGTTAAGCCGATGTGTGTGTGTGTGTGTGGGGAGAAAAGTCCCCTAAGCTTGACCTTTTGTTTGAAATATTTGACCTGTTTTAATATTTTCATCCAGGCAGATTTGTTAGTATGGAAAAGCGAACGAAAGCTGAGATGAGGCGAAGCGAGGCAAGGGAAACTGCATTTTGTTGATTAGACTAGAGCGGTTTCAAGTAGTTACTTATCTATCTAGGTTGTTATATCAATTTTTCTTTGTCTGTTTTTACTGGATTTCCTGTTGGACTTGTGCCTAGAATGTATTAAGTTGTATCTCACTTTTTATTTTTACTTATTCACATCTCTTCTCTTTTTATAATATGTTAATAAAGTGTTAGTTGCTGGTTAAGAACATGTCAACACTCGATCGATAGTTAAATGATGCCAGTTGTTATAGTTATATCTTGGTCATAGAGGATACTTATTGAGATGGTTATGTAAGGATTATTATTTTTATGTTATAATTATGTCATAATAATAATGATAATATAAATATTTTATAATAATTTTATTATTTTATGATAAAAAGAAATAGTTAAGTGATAGTAAGTGATAAGAATAAAGCACTGTAATAATTAGTTGGAACTGAATTTTTTTTATTTGGTAGCGTCGTTATTGGATTAATCGAATTCGCAATTGACAATTCACGTGGAAAGTTGGAAGTTAAAGGTCGTTTTTCGAGTTATCGAATTATATTGAAAGAGCGGGGTGGGGAATTAAAATGTAGCGCAGCGTAACGAACATGGCGGTGTTCGTCTTTAAAATGTGATAATATGGATCGGATACGTGGACGGGTTCGTGTTATAATTAAACGGGGGATTGATTGAAAGCAAAGGCGCTCGTGTGTCGGATGTTGGTGGATTAAGGTGGATTGGGTCGTACACTCTTATGTGATCCATTCCAGTTTGTGACGAAAGATATACTGCCAAAATCCCATACATGTGTATCACAACTGGTAGTCAAGGAAACCTATGGATAGTTTTCAAACTAACTTCAATTATATTTATTTATTTTTTTTACAATTAATCCTTTTCACCCTTTTCTTAGAATTGAACTAATCAAATAAACCTTTTGCAATATTCCAAGTTTGGTGGGCGGGAAAAAAATTTTTTTCGTGTTCATTTTGATGGAAAATATAAAAAGTTGTAATTGGCAAAATTTAGAATTTTACACAGGTTCCATGTCATTAGTTTGAGGCATTTGGCAACGTCTTTAAGGCAAGTTATCACGAGACGCGCCATTTTTTTTATTATTTCATTCCATGTGAAGTTCAACCGGTAGCTTGAAGCATATCAGCTTGAGTCATGTCCTTTTCCACAATCTCGAGACCCAAGTAGTTGAGACCCTTCCCATCATACTTTGCCAGGGTCCGTATCGATTTCGAATGACGTCAGACGTCTGTTGCGTGTAGAACAGGGCCAGCGAGCACCAGCCTGTCATCAGCATAGGTGGAAACGGCCAGGGAACAAGAGGCCGGAGAGAGGGGAGAGAGAGAGATAGAAAGAGGCCCTTATCCACCCTAGATTTACGAGACCCACACCCCCTCCTCCTCTAGTGCAAGGGTGAGTTGAGTATTCATTTGGTGTTATCGATACGCTTATATATAAGAGGAGGGAGACGTTTAATGATTAACTGTATCGATGATTGATTGCATTTGGATTTAAGTTGCAGTGAATTATTTGCAATGGAACTAGAATATTTTTGCTGTTATTGTCGTGAATACGGTTACTATAGGAACGGATGTTAATTGTAGGCCTATAAACTCATTTTTCATCACTTGTTCGTGTTATAACGGTCATGATTCATGTTATCATTTCCGACGGTAAGTATCGTGTTGACAAAAGGGAGGAGGAAAAAATCTCATAATGTTGCAATTTTGTTTGCTACTTTTTATAATATTTTATTCTTTATTTATAAGAAAAAAAAATTGTATGTTTCGATTTAAATTCCGGTAGTTGAAATTATGTTTAGATCATTGATGACATAAGGATAAAGTTCAAGGACCTTGTGGATTACATTCTTGAAGTCGAAGCTTAAATGGCTTGATTCGTTCCCCCCAACATTTTTAAATTTTTTTTTCTCTTTTATTTTTCTTTGTTTTATTTTTATTTTTATTTTTCTTTAAAAAAAAAATAATTTTTTTAAAACATTTGTCTCCAAGAACTTGGTTCTGATGGTAATGATGATGATACTGCCTTATCTGGTATCCTTGGTGTGACATCACCAATTCCACCATGACCACTACAACGAGATAAGCAAGAGCAAAATTTTTGGATCATTTTACAAAATTTTTAAAGGCAGAGTACATTTGTGTGTTAAAGTAATCAATACTCGAGAGGAAAAATATTTTCAGGTTGCTAGTGGAGTTTTGTAATAATTTTTTTCAGCTCGTATAAATAAAAATCGATGAATAGATAAATGTTTTATAAAGAAAAGTATTTACACGTGTCAGTATAATTTTTTTTTCAAACTGATTATCTGTCTCGGTTTGTTATCATAGGAACGATGTCTATGAACTTTTCGTTGGTTTTTGTGTTTGATGATGGTCTCTTTGCCCTTTGATGGTCTAGTTTAAGGTTTATGAAGAAAAGGAAGTGAGTATAGAGGAGGGCATATTGCACATGTCTTCTTTTTTATTTGGAAATTTGATTTTATCGGGTCAGTAAACATTAACTTGTATAACTTAGGGATTTAATGGCCTTTGTGTTCTTGTTTTTTGTTGAGGATAAAACGTGAAAGAGTTGAATGATATGGAGAAATCCAAATGTGGTTTGAGTTACTAATTATATTCGTTTTTTCTAAATTTGGTAATAAATTCTAATCACATGATTGAATTTTGATCAAGATCTCAAGTGGTTTCATTCAGGTTTAAACTACATTTTTCACATTGGTTTTACAATTTGTTTACAATTTTCGAAGTAAAAATTTTTTTTTTAATACTTTTTTCACCTCTTTTTATTTTTTTCAATTTTTTTTTAAAAGATAGCTGAAGTTTCAATTTTCCCCTTCTTTGGAGAGGAAAGAGACCTCTTAATTTTTATTTTGCGCGCAGCTGTTGGCCCGTGACTTTTCTTTCACACATTGGTGTTAAAGGAGTCTTCGGTCATTAATTGCCCTCCCTCTTTTTTCCTTCCAATTTCAACTTAATTAATTTCGGCGAAGGGCCTCTTCTTGTGAGTGATGAAAGACGTCGCCACACACACCACTACTCCAACCATTTTTTTTTGCCTCTTCTTTGTTCGCCCACTTCTAATCGTTAGGCGATAAAAAAGAGAAATAGGCTTATCCGAGGGTCTCCGTGCGCCGTCACCAGATGGCGTTAATTAAATGGCGTTAGCTGCAAGTGGACGATGGGGATGAAAGAGACTTGGTTGGGAATTTATACGTATTCGTATAAAGAGAATTAGTTGTGCACGGTGCAGGTTGTTGTTAGTGGGTCTAGTTTCTTGGAGCAGTTGATTAGTCTTATTTATTAGTCAGATTGGGGCAGCGAGACTTTTGATGTTGGCCTAAGTAGTTTGTTGTCGTTGGAAACGGGAGGGAGCTTTTGAGCTAATCAGTCGCTAATTAGTCGACCACGCAGGACTCATTAGTGCCTCGACTGGCTCGAGTATTGGTTCCGTCTTCATTACTTGCTAAGAAGAATGGGAAATGAAATATCATGGTGGCAAACTTTATAATCACACTTAATGCCGTTGGTGCTTTATAAAAGCGATTCAATCAGAAATGAATCCGCCGCTTCGACTAATTAAAAGTTTTGTATATCTTTTCTCTAATTGCAACCATTTTTCTCAATTTCTTCACCAGCGTTTATAATTACCTTTTTAAATTTGTATCAATTTTTGATTAAATAAGAGGAAAAATAGGTTTTTAATTTTTTTTTCACTATTTTTAGAGAAAAAAGAAAAGTAAAACTGGTTATGACGTAAAAGTCAAGGTTAGACATGATTTTTAAAATTAAAATAAGCAATTATTACAATGGTCTGTTAAATAAGTGATCCGCACCAATGGGGCAGTTTGAGAAAGGTTAGATTCACTAGATATGTGAAGCTATTAAAAATAAGCTTGTAATGTTGCTACACGACTATTATCAACACAAGACTTCCGTATTACAGTTTGAAGCAAATATTTGTTGCTAAATGAATTGTGTGAAACGAAAAGCTATAAAAATCTGCACATAAAACTTCAAATAGTGAACATTAGATTTGACAGTTTTCAATTATTTCCACCAGAGTTGAAAATGCAAATGGCGACGATCTTGATTGCTGCCATTTGAATTTTTTGCTTTAAAATTTACTATTTTTTACTATTATTTAAAGTTTAAATAATAGTAAAAAAATGTTTTAGTTGATGTTATTTGAAATTGTACATTGGTATAATTAAAGGTTTTATACTTATGTATAGTTTTATTTTTAACATCAATTATAATGGATGTTTTACGATATTGTGAAAAAGTGTTAACAAATATTTTTCTCTTTTTATTCGCATTACAATTTAAAAATCAAGTATAATTAATAGTGAAAAGTGGTTGCTGTAAATTGTGTTATAAGCAATAGGCACTGGAGGTTATGGCCTAAACAACAATTGAATCATTAAAAACAATGAAGAGCTCATTGGATTGAATAATTAAGTTAAAAGTTTGGTATGAGTGTACTGTATTTAAACTTTGACAACATCAAGACATAGTTCAAGAGATTGAATAAGATGATAAAATTCTGAATTAGAATTTCTGCGAAGAGAGAAAAAGAGTTTTGAATTGAAATGTTCGCCTTCACCTGACTCATTTGAACTTGAATAAATTTTCATTCATCATGCATTAACTGTCTAGAAAAACATACCAGTCATTTCTAATATTCACATATATATATTTTAAAATTATAAATATAAAATAGAAAAAAATGGAATAATTTGATTTGCGAAATAATGATAGTAATATAGAAAATTCATATATTTGAGGGTTGGCAAATGCATTTTTTGAATAGAAGTCTGATGAGCTTGCAGCTGAGTCAACAGATGCAAGAAGGAGCTTAGCAGAATGGGGTTTGTAATTCATTTGCTACAACGTGTTGCTGCAAATTTCACGTAGTTGTCATGTGAGGGTCATTATCAAACATATTGTACGCCTTTGATGCGAGAAATCAATGAACACTCACTCCTTCACTCCCTCTCTCTCGCTCTCTTCACATTGGCGCAAGTTGAATCAATGTTGTGTAGGAGCAAATATTTACACCAACTACTTTTACTCTATCCATCGAGTTGCATCGAGTAATTTGGCATATAGTACTCTTGGCTGCTAGTTTGCTCACGAGTGTACGTTGGGAATTGAAAATGGTGAATGAATTGCTCACTCATTCCCTCGTGGCGTTTTTCGATGAGATTTAAAGAGATAGGCAACTTTAATATGTAACCTTCACTTGAAACATGTATTTCAAGTTTATAATGGCATTTTTCCTCGATATATACGTGATGACATGAACTGAAGAAAATGACCTTTTGCTCAACCAGAAATAAACTAACACAGTGTTAGTTTTGCAAACTGAATAGTAAACATGAATATATGTCAATTGTTTATAAAAGGAGCCAAAAGAAGGGTTTTTTGACCAATAGTTTGACGAGTGTGTTTGTTTCGAAATGGAAAAGTTTGCTTTTAATGATGAATTTTTGTTTGAACTTTATGATAGCTTTCCTTTTTCCTGCACGCTGTCTTCCCTTCCTTTAAGTCGATGGATAGTAAAAGACATCTGGTGTTGTTTGGAACAGCGCTGCCTCGTCAGCATAAAAAGGGAGATGGTTGCCATAGTGGTGTTTCTACCTTGGTTTTGAGTGTCCCTCGAGATGGCTCTGCCCACTCAATAAAGGGAGTTGTAATTCTGCTTCGCACCTGCCTTCATCGTTCCCACAAGGCATTTCGAGGAACTCCAGTCAGCACAAATCTGACACGTCTACGCTACTATCCTAAATCCATCTGCCTCTAGCGGCCGTCAGCGCCATTACTATCCGCAACCCCGATTCCAATAATAATCAGTAGACGGATGATTCTCCTCCATGGCATTGGTGACTCCACTGAGGATTATATGCCACGCCCTATTTTGTCTGCCCATATTCCTGTAGCAATTTTTTTCAATCTAAAATTTAAACTATTTTACGACATAGCGATTTAATTTTGAAATTTCAATTGCAATTTCAAAGACTAGTTGATCAAACATTTGTGGAAATAAATTCCAGACCGTTAATGGTTGGGGAGAGAGCGAGAGAGAGGGAGAGGAATTTGTGATTTAATTTTCGTTTCACGATTTATGTTTCCGTCTAAAAGGAAAATTAAATCGCAAAGTCTCTATTAAGACTATCATTGATCAAATTCACTTTGGTTTGTAATTCACATCAAAGTTGATCAATTAAAAAAAATGGTGAGAAATTAGAAAACTGACCAATCGTAATGAATTTGCTTGTATTGAAAAATAAGGTGGGTCGTTTGTTAAGATTCATTGACAAATGTCTGATTATATCTCGTATTAAAGTCTTAATGAGTTGAATTGTTGCTTGTAAATTGGTGAATGCAGGCTTGAAATTCTAAATAGATTTTTTTCCCCCTTCATCTTATTCTTCTTTTTCCTCTAAAAGTCGGGATTCGATCTCTTTCGCTTAGCTGCTCTTTCCAAGGCCCCTGTGGTTGCTTCAAGGTCGTTTGCGTCTATTTATAGGTCTTTGGGCTTTGCAGTTGGTCCAATGAGATGCTCGTGTGATTTTGTGGGGAGATGAGACGCACCTGTTGTTCAATCCTTTATTCTCTCAGCTTAGTTTCGTCTCGTTTCATTTTGCTTCACTCGTTGCACGGATAGTAATGGGATTTGGTTTATTGTAATACGGAGAATCAATCATTTTGCGCCCGAATTGAGTCGCGTTTGCATGCAAATGCCCCTAGATGACGCCTGCCTGCCCCAAATGATTTGGTCCCGTTTCCGTCGATTTTGGATGGTTTTATTTGCTTTTTTGGTCATGTGATTTCTTTTCAACCAGACAGTCAGTCGGCAGCCGACTTCCGGTTGGCGCGCGACACTTCCGGTCGGCCTGACCACTCGGGGCGCCTGCGACGATTTCCTTTTGACTTCTATAAAATTGACCCAAAAGGCAATGGGCCGAAAGAAAAGGAAAAAAATAGTCTTTCACTTGGTCTCGGATTTTATGTCTGTGTGTATGAGGGCTTTTCAGTTCCTAAGTAAAGATAAGAAAAAAAATAAAAGGAATTTGATGCTGCCACCGCTCTACTTTTATGTGTTGGCAATGTAATTTAATTGATTTTTTTTTTATTTTAAATTTAAAAATAAAAAAAATATATGTTTTAAGGGGAATTTATCAGTAAATGCACTTAAAAGTTGAAAAATACATTTTTTGGAAGGACAAGAATAAAAAAAGAAGTTTGAGATGGGAGTTTTCTTCACTCGTTTAATACATGAAAGAGCTTTGGACAAGTTTGGGTGTGAATTTCGGGATGTGTTTAAGTGCAATCGAATTCCAATAGGCAACGGCTGTCATTTTCCCGTCTGCTCTGACGTCAGGCTGCAGTCTGGCGAATGACATCATCTAAAGCTTGGTTCCAATGGATGGCTTTATTACATGGGGAATATATAATTTTAGAAAAATAAAAGAAAATATTCTTCTAGGAAATATAAGAGAGAAAGAATTGGTTAAGCTGAGATTTTTTCATTTTGGTAAAATAAATATTCACGTTTTAGTTGTCGTTACCTCGGTCAGGTAGGAATGTAGATACGACAAGCCTTATCACATCCTATCCTTCATCCATCATCGGTGTTGTCGAGACATTCGAAGCGTTCTAGAAGGTTGCCAACCTTTGCCCTTTGATCACCCTGCACATCTATTGTTTATCTTTTAATGTCGTTGTGATTATAAGGGAATCAACTATTTAAAATAAAAAAAGAAAAAAGAATTAGTCAGTTGTGAAATTGATTTTTTATCCATACAATTTGTTTTCGAATTACCGAACGTTTGGTCGTGCTCTAGAAAAGAGTAAAGCAGAGTATTGATGTGTTTTTTGCCCACATCAAAATTTAAAATGTTTGTGTGCCTTTTTTCTCTCCTTTTCCTTTCTTTTGGAAACTTTTAAAGATTCTACTAAGATATTTAAAGCGAGTGAGCGCTGCTCTGTGAGAGTTGGATCATGTATATTCCATGCGATTCTAGTTAAAATTTGATGAACACTTTGCTCTTGTCTTTCGTGGCTGCCGTTGCAAATCGTCACATCTTATGCACATATTGTATTAGTTTTGGATTGAATTTCAGATTACAATTTTGTTAGGAGGAAAAGGTAAATGAAATATATTGAGCGATGGTTTGTAAACCATCTATGCTATCTCTAATCCTTTGTTTATATTTGAATTCGTTTGTTTCTCACGATGCTCACTGCGGTGCACTAAAGTTAAAAATGTTGTTAATTTTATTAAAATTTTGTTAGTAATTATTTATTTTTATGTTTTTTACCACTTTAACCACCCCTGACCACGTACTTCTGACATGAATCGGTTTAGGTTTAAAAAGCGGTTTTGAATCGGCGGACTCTAGTGGTCGAATGTGTAAATATTTGATTCTTTTATTTTTTTCTCATTCCAATACCTTGCGTCAGCTTCTCTCTTTCCTGGTTGTTCTCTATTTTCCCCCTTTTATTTCACTGGAAAATTGTGGTATAGGAATTGGAATCGTTTATTATTATCCGGGTTCAAAGAGTTAAAATCGTTTGTGAGTACTGCTTTCATCTTGGAAAGTGATGACTTTAATTTGATGGATTGACAGCAGAGGACGATGTTGTTGCCAAACATTTAAAACTTTTTGAATCAATTTTATTTTTTATATATTTTTTTATTTGATTTATATTTTATCAAGGCCATTATTGGTCATGGTTAAAGAGTATAATTTAAGATATTTATATATTATTTATCAGATTTATTTGAATTTTTTTTAGTGCTTAGAGTTTGTTAATTTTGAAATCTCTGACTTCATCTGATTGTAGCATATTTTTGTCTCGGTGTTCGTCTGTCAGTGGGTGATTTATTGTCTCTGACGTCATCAAAAGTTACGTAACGTCTGCAAGTGCCAGACAGGCGTTGCTCGTCTCATTTTTTCCTTAAAACTTGCACTTAGTTATTTATAATAGCATTTTGCATTATTGTATTTTCCCCTAAGTGGAGAACAGTTGAAAAGGAAAGGAAAAAGCTATTACCGATAAGAGAATGTAAAAGAAAAATGTAAAAAGAAATAAATGAAATGAGGAAGAGCTTTGGTATTCAAAAATTATCTAAAATAAAACTGAATCTTTTTTCCATTTTCTCATTTCTTTTCAAAAATGTAAAATGCAATTTCGACCCGGTAATTTGCCGGCCTATATAATAACCCAGCGCCATCTATTTACAACTAGGTTAATCGTTATCTCTCGAAAATAATTCCTTATTTTTATTTGATGAAAAATCAAAACAACAAATAGCAGCATTTTTTTACAATTTCAATAACATTTCGAATAGAATATCAACCTTAGACCAACTAACTAACAATAACATCAACACGGATTGATGTGTAATATCGCTACGTGACCTAAGTTGGCTGGCTGAATGATTGAGCGATCATTCCTGGCGCACAATGATGGCGGCTACAGGCTTGCTTGATTTTCTCATTACGAGCAAGCGTGGAGCTCGCGACCCAGTTGTGGTTCAAACGCGAAATCGTACTTGATGGGTGTTATGACCAGGTAGTGTTTTGGATCGTGTCTGAAAAACGGCGTCGGGCATGAGCTGCGTCTGAAACGGATGGTTATAAACCAGACGAGCGGAAGTGGACGCAGAAAGCGGATTTTTGTTAGTTGGGTCTGGCGGGTGTCTGTCTACTTACTCGTGTCTGGTTCTCCTTTGAGAGTGGGTAGGAGAAGAGAGGAGTCTGTGTACAAATTTATCGTATGCTGTGCCCTCATCCATGCCTTATCAGTATGAAAAAATAGCGCCGAACAGGTAAAGTGAATGGAAAAATTGCTTACGTTTTAAAGGAAAAAAGAGAAATAACAAGCGATGAAAAATGGTGGCTGTAATTTGTTTGCTTATTGGCGCAGTTGGGATTCATTTGACCTTGTCGTATTTAATTTTTTTAATTTATCCGGGTTTTATTCCCAGAATCTCGTGGGAAAAATGATTATGTGCATTTTCCACTTTAATTCCTATTTAACACGTGTAAAAAAAATTATATTTTTCACTTTGATTTCTATTGAAAACTATTTTTAGTTTTTTACTTGATTCTTTTTCCTCTATTTACGGGAGAATAGTCGAAATTAAAGTTGCTAGTTAATTAATTTAAACAAAAGTTTAAATTTTTATTCTTGTTTAACACTTGAAAAATTTCTTTTTTTTTTTTATTGTAAAAGGAATGAAAAAATTTCGACTTTTCAACCTTGGACTGATCAAAGAAGTTGCTAGGTGTTCAAAGTCTTATTCGCAAGAATTGATCAATATTCAAATTGAAATGAAATTAATTGCAAGGGAGTACGAGATGAAGGGAGGGTATTTGTGATAATTTTTTTATGAGGATAGACGGTGATTACTTTTGTTCCTAATGAAAATAACGTGAGTCTTTTATCAAAGCATTTTTTTTCTTGTTACAAACTTTTGAGATTAGTAAGTCAGTTGAGCAGTGTATATGTCTGCACTTTACGTAACAGACCTTGTCTGACTTGTGCACATGTTTAATCACTTTTTTAAACATGCCTATTTCTTAAGTTATTTTTACTTTAAAGAGGAAAAAAAAAAGAAAAAATTATTTCCTATTTTTATTTCAATTTTAATAAAATTTTATTTTATAAATAAATAAAATTGAATATTTAAAGGGTTAAAATTAGATAAAAATTTGAAAAAATTCGAAGTTCGAAGTTTACAATAACAAGATAATTAATTGTACAGATTGTTAGTAAATGTGATTCATTTCTCTAAGATAGGTTTAAATCCGATATTTATTTATTTTTCTTTATAGATAATGATGTAAGTTTATATTAATTTTATTTATTTTTTTTCAATTTCAGTTTTCAGCATTCAGATAATCATAATTGTGATAGCAGTGTTGGTGACGCTGACTATTTTCACCTGCGTCCTGAGCCACTATAAGATGGGGGCGCGGTCGTGGAGTGAGGGGCGAACCGCGCGCCAACATCATCCGCCCCCGCACCATAACCCGGCGGCTGCCGTGACGACGGGACAAACACAGCGTCTGCAACCCGACAGTCACAGACCCAACCAACTCCACCCAGCGTCCTCAGTAAGTACTACAGAAAACAACTGGGACTTCTTTTTCATTTTACAACCACATTCCACCCACACAAAATTCATTTCGTTTTTCTTCTTTTAAATTGCTTCTCTTTTAATACGAACTACCTGTGCTTAAACTTGAATGTGTGGTGCCATTTGTGCTTGAATTCAATTATTTATTAGATGAGATCTCGTCTTTTTTCTTTTTTTTTTCATGTATTATATGTACGTATAATGTTTTGCATATAATTTACGACGGGCGTTTTCTAAAGGGCAATCTCCTGTTGTGGTTTTTGATGCAAAAATGCATGCAAATGTTGATTGTATAATAAAGTAGAGAAATCGAAATGTTAAGTTTAAGAATTTGCTACGTTTTATAGAGAGGTTGGAGCAGAGTTCAAGTCAAGTGCTGTCACTCAATACGTCCATTTTGATAAATTTTTCTGCATTTGTTTATACTTTGATGCCTGACCTCGATTACTGAAATTCTTAAATTATTCATTTACATCATTTAATTAAAGGAAAAAAATCGAATGTAAAACCACTTGTTCTATTGAATTGAGCATTATTTGCCGGATTTTTAAGCCTCAGCTGCAATCCTTCATTTTGGTCTCAAAGGATTGATTGCAGCCGAAAGGAAGAGGCCTGGATGTAAATTTAATTGATAGCACAAGGGGAAAAATGAATTAAAGATGAAGTTTTTTTTAAAGTTGTGATATAAGTTTATTAATTGGACTTTTTTATTGTTTTTTTAGGTATTGTATGTGCCCGTTTCCAACCAAGAGCGCCTTCTACGCGAGAAGGTGAGCCTTCAAGACCGGCAGACACGCATCAAGTCTGTTCGTTTGGATCTGGAGCTGGGGCTGCCTCCGTCGCTGCCGTTGCCCGACGGCGAAGAGCCTTATGGCAGTTTACAGAATTTTCATATGAGGGATCCCGAGCAGGAGCGTGAAATCTACAGCAAGTGCATTCGGCCGCCGCCCAACAGGACCGTGTTTGAAGGCGGTAGTCCACCGCCCTACCGCTCAAACTCCCACGGGAGCGAGAGCGGTAATTTGACGCCCCCTCGCGACTGCAACGGTACCCAGCTAGTCATGCGTTGCCACAGCGCCAACAACAACGCGGCGGCAACGCGCAACGGGAACATGGGCGCTGCAGGAGCCGCCAGAAACAGCACTTCTGCTTCATCCGTTTTACGCTGCAGTTCCCATTCGCATCATCATTTGCACCCACATCCCCATCCCCATCAACAACACCTTTCTGCACTGCCGGCGACAACGAACTTAGTTTTGGCTCCTATGGCTCGGCATTCGGCATCTTGTGCACCTGATGGTGAACCGCCACCTGGGTACAGTGAAGCTATTGCCACTAGTGGCGGACAACAACCAAACAACGGCGTCTGATGATGGATGAATGCGAATTGATTGATGATTGATTGGCAGTTCAATTTTTAATTTTGTCTTTCAACTCTTTTGTGATCCTAACTAATCTAACAAGTGTATTATTATTATTATTATTATTATTATTATTAATTATTATTATATTATTATTATTATATTATTATTATTATTATTATTATTAATTATTATTATTATTATTATTATTATTATTAATATTATATTATTATTAATATTATTATTATGATAATGATTGAGTCGTCATGGATGCAATCTGAGAACTCTCCTCCACGGGCTGATTTTATTTTTTTTCTGTTTTATCGTTGCCATGGAAGCCATCAAGTTTATTGGTCCCATCCAGTCTCCAGTTCACAGTGCCTCACTTTTTTGTTGTCAAGGTTTTTGTTCACATATCGTCATTTCTTTTGCTATTCTTTTTTTATAAAAAAAATTATGAAAAAAGAAAAGAAAAAAAAATAAGAAACCACTTTAGATGTCCTTGCTATTCTGGTGGTCCCAATTCCTCCTGATTCCTTTCCAGTTGTATTAAAAAAAGAGAAGTATGAAAAAGTTCTCACGTCGTGGCAAAGAAAATAATAAAAGAAACCCACAAGTGTGAGGAGAGTTTGTATGTATGTATGTCAGAATAATTTGGTTTGAGCGGTTTTGTTTTTGGTCTCTTGTACACAACGTTCATGAACCAGCCCTAAAAATGGAGGCCATGAAGAAACTTTTTTTCTTTTTTTTTTAAGTTTTTGTGCAAGGAAAAAGAATCCTTTTGTGATATTTCATATTCTCCCAACTTGAAGAAAAAAAGATGATTAATAATATTGTACAAGAAACTTGTTTGAACATTCTTAACAGGGTACAATAACCCCTAGGTGAAGGGTGAAATTCCCTTGTGATATAAAATGCTAGAGACTACAAGAAATTTTGAAAGTTTTAAAAGAAAATAAGGGCGTACATAAAGAAATTTTAAAATAAAAAATAAAAAACTACGACTGCGAATTTAGCTGACTACTACCACCTTTGAAGCTGCTCAGCACCCACAAAAACACGACAGACGGCAGTAAAATAATACATTTCGCTTCAACAACAACAACCACCTTGTAGAACTTGTAGAAAAAAATGATTTAACAAAAAGAAACAAAACAAATTCGTACACTAGATGTGTGTATTTCCGTGTCTGCGCGCTGTGCTTTTTCGACTCTTCATAAATCCCTCCCTTCGCTGCAAGAATACGCATACAGAAGAACATTTTTCACCAAACGCCCTCATTGCCTCCTTCGAAGCGTGCGAGACGGTTAAACGAGAAAAAAATTAAAATTTTGTACGAATATGTCAAGTCTCAACACTTGTCAACCATTAGAATATGGACGGAGAAATATCGTCTGATGGGCGAATCGACTTCCAACCGGCTCTGTAACCAAGTGCATTCTTAGAGGAAGAGGAAAGTATTTGTGACATAACTACAAGAAGAAAAAATTGAAATGGACGTCTTACTACAATTCTTAGGATTTTTTAAATGAATGTTTCTATCCCTCACCAGGTGAAGGATATTATGCATGTGGGGGAAAACAAATTATAAAGAACAATTACAAGTGAGTTGAGTGTATTTCAGTCATGCCTTTGTAATTGTATGTGTGTACAAAACAAACAAAATCCAAAAAAAATTATTATTAAGAGGACTCAAATTTAAAATGTTAAAGCCACTGGGACCCACCGCTTTTTTTTAAATGAAAATAACTTGACCTCAAAAAAGATAAGAAAACAAAAAAATAGAAATCAAGTTCGATGCAATTTTATTATTTCGACTTTATAGTAATCACACACGTACAGATTGGATTCACAACTAAATCTATGCAGACAATGAATTAATTTGGAATTTTTTTTTAAAGAAAAATTTTATTTCGTGTTTTTCTCCCCTTTTTTGGTGTTAACTTTTTTATTTGAATGACTTGATAAAATTGTATTATTTTTGCAAAAAAGATGAATTTTTTTTCTTCAAGTTTGTACACTCTATTCAAAAGGAGTTTGTATTTTTTTAGCTTGAAATAATTCATTGAATATATTTCATTTAAATTTTTAAATTCCCAATTTTTTTTTATTTTAAAGCAAAAAATAAGAAAACCGAAGTTTGAATCTCGAAAGGTTTTAACATGTTAAAATGAGACGGTCGCCCAAACTGTGGCTTATAATAGAATCAATAATTTGTATACTTTTTACTCAGACTTCACCCAGTCCAAACCACGTGTGCAAAAATAAAACTTGGCTGCATTCAATTATACATTAAATGACATTCCAAGGAATGCAGGTAATATTTTCCGATTTATCAAGGGGAATAGGTATTTGTGCCCAGTGTCTTTCATTATGATTGAATTTAGCATCCATATTTTTTTGTTATTTTTTTTTTAAAAAAAAAAACCTGTAAGAATGATTAGTTTAGAGTTGCGATTGAATGAGATTTAAATAAATTAGTATGTAAAAAGATTACTTAATAATGGTATGTGAAAAAGTGTTTAGAAAATTTGTTTAAATGTAAAATTGAAACTGTTTAGAATACTATTATTATTTTTTGTATATTTAAAAAAATGAAAGAAAGACAAGAAGATGTAGATCATCTGAAATATTTTACTGGAACCTAAGATATTTTTGTTTGAATTTTTTTACTATTTTTTTTTATGAATTGGAGCTTGGAAATTAATGGGTGGAGTCTGGCCAAAAAGAAATTTACAGTTGTTTTGTTTATTTTTTTGTTCTTTTTTTTTTTTTTAAAAAAAAGAAAAAAATTACAAAATTTTTGTGGTTTGAATTTGAATGAAAAAAAAGAATGGCTTGGCTTTTTGTACAAAAGAAAAATATTAATTATTATATTATTAATTTGACTGTGAGAGATTTCTCCTTCCTGCAGACTTAAGCCGTAGTTTTTAACAACAGACAGCTAACGTAGGAAAAAAAAAAACATTTCAACATTTGCCCTGAGTTGACACTGCCCACTGTCGGATCTGTGATCTTTCAATAGCCAGTAATAAATAATAAGCGAAAAATCGTTCATCATTTGTGACAAGTTTTGCTTTTACTACAAGTTGACAAGTTTCTTAACCTATATATATTTTTTTTCAATGCCATTTTCTTTGTCATCTAACCAACATTTTATCTGGCGTTTATATTTTAAAACAATTCTTGAAATTCAGTTCTCTTAAATTCATTCATTTATTTATACTGGTTGAGCCAAAGCGATGCCTAGTGGACAGAATGTTAACTTCAAACTGGCACGCATGAGACCTTGTGCAATAGTTCCATGTTCTATTTCCAAAAAAAAAATAAATAAATAAAAAAAAAATGCCGAATAAAAAAAATTAAAAAGAATTATTTGCATTTATATTAAAAAATAATAATAATAAAAGTAAAAAATTAAAAAAAATTAACTTTTCTTCTTTGAACGCAATCAAATGTTATTAGGTGAAGTGTACGTGTGCCATGTCTGCTCATTTGCTGAGCAGTTTGGCCAGCAGACTAGTCTAGCCAGTCATTATTGGAAATCAATAGGGAGAGCAGTAATAATATCATCCACTTGTCTCGCTTCCTTCCTTCAAGTTTTGCCTTTCTCCTGAGCCTCTACTAATGATGCCCTGAGCACAAAGGATTGACAGCCTAGCATGCACGAGGAAACTGGAATCAACTCTCCTACTTAATCTAAACTTTAATGAAAATAGAGTGACACCAACAATAGGAAAAAAAATTGTAATTACTGAAGTGCTCACATAGTGTAAATTTTGCCAATCAGTTACGATTGCAATCTAAATTTCTGCAATAAGTGTTAGCATAATTAGGTAGGAAAAAATTCTCAACCGAAATGCAGTGAAACTAAAGCGCTACAAGTTTGCAACCGTTGCTGCGTTAATGATTGCTTTAAAGTCTAAAACAAAATGTTTAAATAAAAGAAGAAGAAATAAATAAGCAAATATGCGTGCTTGGATTTTTTTTACTTTAGGATTTGATGCAGTTTGATAAGCTTAGTTTCAACAACAGTGCTTACTGTAGTGGATCATTTATATCACATTCGCACGCGATTAATTAGCTGGAGAAAATTTTAGGAGAATCCAATGGGACCTGTTGAATGTGACATTCGACTCCTAGACCGGAAAGTCAAAGGTATGATTTCATTCAACGTATAATTATTAAGCGTGTCATTAGTAACCTCACTTTATAAAACTTAATTGCACTTTCGATCTTTTTTTTTTCTCGAATGATGGTAAATATATATTTTATTCTTTTGTTCAAGATGAGTTTTGAAAATGAAACTGTAATGGTGATTTTAAGATTTAATTTTACTGACATGTATTATTTTTTAAGTCCAAGACAGGTGTATTAAGCTTATTTCTGATTTACATCCGCAATTAATTTTTAACGGATTTGGGTTAAGTAGATTAAGAATAATGTTAGAGTCTTAAAATGAAGTAAGTAAGTATTACGAAAAACTGGTTTTAATCGATTTTGAAATTTTAAATAATTTAGTGTAATAATGATGTAACATAACGAGTCGCACTTAAATAAGAGTAGAATCTGTATCCATAAAATAATTGTCTAAAAGGTGAGCAAATGCTGTTGCTGTTTAATCTAATAGTGGTGACAAGATTTATAAGGTAACGTATTATCTAACCAGCGTTGCTCCGCTGCTAAAAAAAGCTGCTTAATCGAAATCGCTAAATATCTAGGTTTTAGCTATTTATCGCAAACATAAAATCCCAGAATTTTATTGATGATAAGCACTAAACTGTACTGTAAATAAAAAAAATAACTTTTTAAAATGCTAAGAATTCGCAATTTGTGTCGCTAACTAACAATAATTAGTTGAGCACTGGAAATTTAAATTTGCAGATTGAAGATTTATATTTTGTGAAAGCAGATTGTTTGCACGCCAATTATCATTTTTTAATGTATTCTTGGCGTATCAAATTACATTTCACTGATAACGCAAATATAAAAAATGTCAGTTGCTAAAAATTGGAATTGTTGTTTAATTAAATTTGAGACTCAAGTTGTAAAAATTACTGTCGCCGTATTAATATTTGCATTCTTATCTCTTGGAATGTGATAGTAGATTGGGTAAACACTAATAGCTAATCTTTTTTAAATCAAGACATTTTTGAAACGCATAGTTTGCAAATTTTATGTTTGTGTTTTCAAAGCCTGATACCAGATGTAAATAAATACTTTGTTTTTCTACTGCAGCTTTGTGAATTGAAAAGTCTCATTTATTATCTGATAGTGGAAGAAATGTACAAAGATAGTGACCGAATTTATGTTGAATAGCAAATTTTTAATCTTCATTATTTAAGTTGATGTCATTTATTTTTTATTTGCTTTATGTTATTGATTACTAAATTATATATTTAATATTTCAAATAAACAAATTTTTAATATTTTTTCACAGGCTGATTTTGTAACTGTATGCATTTTTTAATATGAATGACACCTGTATAATTTGCATAAATTTAAATTTTTATGTTAATGGACAGGTGATTGAATATTTCAATGTGGTGAGTAAAACTTTCTACTTCCTCTTTTCAGCGCATTTTTTATAATTATTTTATAAATTTAAAACTTATTTACTATTTCACGGTTATTATTTAAGGTTTATTAAATTTAATATTGTTTTTTTAGCTCAGATTACGATCTCATATTTGTTTTAGTACAATATTTACAAGGTTTAATTAAGAACATAGATTCAAAATAAGGTGTTTTTAGGAAGATCACGTCTTAAATTTGCTATTTTTATCGTTTGTTAAATTGCTATTTTATTATATCGTTTATTGTAAGGTTTTATTTTATTGATTTATTCCATTTACATTTCTTTTTACAGATTCTCCTAGTTATCAATCTTAGATTTTCGACTGCCAAGTGCAGAATGTAAAATGGTTACTATTTTACATGTTTTAATTCAAATTGCTAACTGCTGCAGTAAAGTAGAAAGATCGATGGGTGTGGAGCAGAAATTTACTGCGAATACAAAACGAAAACTTATTTTAAATTTGAATACATTAAATAATAGAACAATTTCTTTGAAAATGTTCTGTGAATGAAATAATCTATATTAATTGGTTTAGCTTATTATATTCAATTGTGATATTCATTGATGAATAATGATTTCTGTATTGCTCATAATGTGCAATTTTTTTATTCTGCTTTGCAATTTTTACAGGAAATATTTTTAACAGCAATTCGAACTTAATAAGTCTAAAGATTAAATCTGCAGATTAAATCTGCTGTATTTTATTTCAATTTAAATGTAATATTATTTTTTTAAGTCGTGACTTGAAATAAATGTTTAACGGTACAGTTTCACTTAAAACTTTTATTTATTAATTTATAATTTATAATTTAAATTATCACGACACGAACATTAGCATTTACAGCAAGTCAGCGAATTTGACTGCTTAATCAATCTAGAAAAAATATTTTTATGACTTAAAAAATTAAATTTCAATGAAATGTTTTAAAACACCATAAAAATTTATTTGTGATGTCAGTCTCTAAAATTGATGGCTAACGTCATATGTACCAGTGGCTCAAATGGTCAGCTTGCTGCAAGTGAACTAATGGATCCAAGTTCGGTTTTAGTTGAAGGGTTGAGAAAAAAAGTTTTATGTTTTATAACGTGTGGTTGTGTCTATGGACATAATTTGTATGTTTTTGTATTTTAGTAGTATTGTATGGCAACCAACAATTTGTAATTAAATTAAAGATATATTGTAGTCGATGAGCGTGGCGCGAGTTGTAAGTCAATGTTGTAAGATTTGCGAAGCTGAGAGAACCGGGTTCGATTCCCGGTAAAGCTGTAAAAAAAAGAAAAAAAAAATATAGTTGGACTGTTTGTATTAAACTATATATTTGGGTACGATTTTAGACTTTAAAATCTTTCTTATCTTCCTTACTCTTTCCATGCGAGGGGATGGGCTGTTGGGGTGTGGTTGTTCACAGGGGTGCTGGTAAGGGTTATAGAAGAAGAAAAAGCAAGGAGGTGAAAAAGAGAGGGAAGGCGGTGGTCCTTTTTTAGACTATCTCTTTTATAGTAAGTTACCGATAGATCTAGTACAATTTTTATTTTAGGCTTATTTTTTTCGCCAAAAAACTTAAAATAGTTTTCGATTATTTTTATAGAATATCTTTATTATTTTTTATTTACATTTTTTTCCCACAAAAATCGTCGATTTTTCCATTCACTTAAAACTTAACAATTATTTTACATAAAACAAATATATAGTAAAAACAAGTAATTGTTTCTAGTATTATGTATTTATACAAAAAGTTATGTACATTATTGATTGAAGTATCATTTTGAGAACTCTGCAATTGCAATGTCCTTACGATGTACCTAAACATTAAAAACATAAATAAAACACGATGAAAATTAACTGTTATATAGTCACATAAACATATAAATCTAAAGTGAATCTAAAATTTAATTTACCCGAATTTCATAACATTAGTTGTAGAATATTCCATGCCTCTCATTGAGTTATCCCTAATATAACACAACTAGAAAATAAATTATATTATGCTGTATTACACCACTCAGTAATAAAGTTAAACAACAGATAAAATAAATATAAAATTAAAATTACCTGAATTCAATAATGTAACTATTGTGCTGATTCTAGATCTACGTCTTGTTTCTCCTGGAATGAAAATATGCAAATTTGTGATGCGCATAATTTAGCTTGGTTAATTTAAGTGAAAATAAACAAAAAACCTCAGAAACAGAGAGAAAAACAAACAAAAATGAAGACTAATGCAACCAATAAGAATTTACTTAACCTCTAAGTGAATCAAGGGTCATTTACACAACATTGTGACAGTTTTAGATTATCTACGTACCATTGGCTGGCTGTTTAACAGAGGACGTAATACAAACTAAAGTGTCATTACAACCAATAACAATTGAATATTCTTTCTATGTTGACTAAATGCTGTTTCGTTTGAGTTTCTAATTCTGGAGCTAGATTTTATCAATTTTGATTTTTAAGCTAAAATTTTATTTCTGTGCAATAAAATTAGAAGTTTAAACAATGGTTTCCATTGCCTCCGGTTTAAATGAATACTTTAGTTGAATTACGAGTATAAAAAAGCGCTGTAGTGTCATAATAGACAGAGACGGATTAAGGTTTTATGGGCCCGTGGCAAAAAAAAAGTGGGTGGGTGGGTGGAAGGAAGGGTTGGGAGCCTAAAAAAATCAACCAGACTAAATATACAAAATATAAATCTTCTCTGGGGCCATAAGTGGCCTAGAAAGTCAACTTTTTCAAAGCCGAATCAAAAAGAAAAAGATCCTCAGAGGCAAAGAAGGGCCCAAAACATTGGTTTATCCGGCACTGCTAATAGAAAACAGGCTTGGTTACAAGCACCATCAAATTGCAGCGTAAAATTAGAGTAAAATATTTTTTTTAGGTGTGGCAACTTGAATCCACAAAATTGAGTACAATAACTTAATAAGTTCACGGAGAAAAAGATTTTACTCAAGCTTACAAGTGCAGTGTTTATTTACAAGCTTTAATTTGCTTCTGCATTATTATTTTTACTTCAAATCGATAAAATTGGAAAAAATATCAAAATATGCTGAATTCTTTTTTCACGATGACAACTAATTAAGAAAGTTAGACAATTTAGTTGAATGTCAACTTAAATTAATTAGATTTAAATATTAATAAAAATTAAAAATAAAAAAGATTTAAACTATATTTACTTTTTACAACTAAACAAAGATACAATAGAAGAAAATTGCACACCGATTAAATTCGTTACCTGAATATTACTTGGAGGCATATTACAATTTATTAATGTTACGGCAATAAATAGGAATCAAACACAAACGAAACCGCTTTTAGACAACAGTCAGGGAATAGCCAACAGTGCAACAGATTAAATACTCAATTGTTATTGGTTGCAATGACACTTGAGTTTGTATTATAAAATGTAACTACTTGAACGCAACAGATTATGCTATATCACTTAAATTATGTTATAACACATATCAAATGATCCTTTGGCTCAGAAGTAGTGCACTTGCGCCACTAATATATGAGAAATTAATCTTCAGTTCTTTTATGTGAGATTTCTGCTCATTAAACCAAAAATAAAATTGTACAAATATGTAATACAATTAGCATAATATTCAAATAAAGTTCGAACAAATTTATAACAAACTTTTCTTTTGTCGTTTAGTGGATTTCCTTAATTTCACTACATCAAAAATGATACAAAATATTGTATTTGTAGATTTTTTTCTTAAATTGGAGCAATAGCTAACATTATAAGAGACTTTTGTACGGTAAATTGATTAAAATTGAGACTGTTCCAGCCCAATTAACTCGAGCATTCACTGTCAACTACCAGACGAACATCACCACGTTAGCAAACGTGCTTCTTCTGTGTATTTCTTCAGTGTTGTGACGATAATGAGAACTCGTTACATTTGTAGCTAGTTAACGTGTTACGTAATTGGATCAATGTAACGGTAACGATACCGTCTAACTCTTAGTAAGAGAGATAATTTCTCTTACTAACAAGTAAGAGTTAGTCGGATCTAAAATACAATCATGTTAGGCTACAGGTGAACGAAGTGGTTGCTTGCCCGCAAATAAATTTATTCTTGAATGTGGACGCTCCAGCGGGCTCCACACTCATGAAGGGGCAAATACAAGTTGGCTCGGGAAAAATAAAGATTGACCGGCCCCGGCCTCAGCCCTGGAAGTTTAAAAATTTTGTATGGCTGAACACTGAATAAACGCCACAAATCCTAAATAAAACATAGAAATCTAAAATGTATCTCAAATCTTATTTTAAAAATTTAAGATTCACAAATCTTGTTCGAGTGCAATATTACTGTAAAATTTCTTACACAATGTACAATACTAAGAATGGGCCGAATATTCGGTTAATATTCGGCACTAAATTTTACTATTCGGTATTCGAGCCGAATAGTAAGTAGCACTATTCGATGGCCAAATATTCGGCCCGAATATCCGGCAGTAGTTGTCAATTGAATTGGTTTAAGTTAAACCAATTCAATTTTTATTAAAAACTGTTGAACTATTTTTAATTCTCATGTTTCTTCAGTTTCGATCTAACTCAATGCGAGCAGCAATGTTTGTCTAAGTAAAAATTCGGTTAAAATCGACATCGCACTAGCAATAGTAAAAGAATTAATCAGATTAATGTTTGAAATCTGTCGTAGTCAATTCAAATATGTAAATCTAATATCTAAGAACAAGTTATTGCTAATTTACTTGTTTTAAACAAGTTATTTAATATTCTCAATTAAACACATTAACGGGCAGTTTTATTTCTATAAATTAGGTTATTGATGAATATGCATAATGGTTAGCCAAATTCATGTATTTATGTATTTTAATTAAAAAAATTGTAATTTTATTTGGCATTCAGTTGATATTTAGGTATTTAGCACAGTATTCGGCAATTTTAAATATTCGGTATTCGGTATTCGGCAAACTCAGTTTTCGGCTCATCTTGTATTGTAACAATACAAACTTTAAATCATTTATACAATTATAAAATTATAGCCAGTCAACTAACAAGTAAATTCTACTACTTAAAAAGAGAATGTGCATGACTCATTTCAAGTCAAATTGTGAACTACGTGCTTGATCCTTATTGTCTTCGCTGGTGAATTAATGTTAGTCAATTAAAGTTGCTGGCTACATTGCCAATCATAGAAAGCCGAGCCGGACTTATTGTGCTTGCAGATCAACCTGCCTACCTTACTCAACTCCAAGAAAAGAGACATTAAACAGAAAAACAATCAAATGCTGACACAGCAAGTAGTTTTGAAGACAATTTAAGTGTCAGCAATTTTGAAATTAGTCATTATTATGTGTTTACACTTTTTGGAAGTTTTCTTCTTTAAATCAAGTCATTTGCCAATTTCTCAAGCAGGCTCGTACTATGTGAGGCGCGTCTTTCGTTAGCCTTTCTCCACGCTGAACTTAACTTTCCATTATCCACCCTCCTTGTTTCAATTTCCGGCGCAGAAACGTCGCCTTGGGAGGTACCTGTAAGGATGGAGTGGGAGGGAAAGCGGAAAAAGTACTCAACTGAATACAGCCCCAGCAACGGTTACAGTGGTGCCAATTTTAAAAAGTTTTTCTTGCTAAGAATTACACCAGATTGCTTCTCATGCATTTTACATCTCCTAAGCTATTTGCTTAGCTCTCTAAAACTGCATTTCATTTAATAAAAAAATCTTCGTACATAATTTACTGTGAACTGTCTAAATTAAACAAATGAAAAATTGTGACAAACCAATTTGTTGATTCTTGCTAAAAACTTTACCAATTTACTCATTTTTTTCTTTTTACTAAAATGACACCTGTCACTTTCCTTCTCTATTGTGATATGTCAACTGAATTTGTGATTAGTTTAACGTCAATCTAGTCCTACAGCGTGCTTGAAATGTTGCCTATCAGGAATTCGATAAAATACAAACCAACATGTGCAACAAAATGGCTTTATTCACCTCTTAAGTTCGGATAAAGTACTAAACAGATTGTAGATAATAGAAATCAGCAACACAATGTCGTCATCAGACAAATGTCTTTATCTGCAACGCGTGTGTCACGAGTCAGTTGCAGATGATGATGAACCTTAATTATAGTTGGATGCAAAAGGTGAGGGCGTCGACAGCAGATGGCAGCTTTCAATGTTTTTTATCATTTTAATTAATTGATGGCAATTTATTTCAATGTAATTACATTTTTCGTCAAACTTTTAATAAAAACTTATACATAATTTGTATGATTTTTCGATTGTAGTCGCACATGTAATAAAAACTGAAGAGACAATCAGCAAGTCACGTTCCGAATTTCTTACGACGCAATAACGGAGGTAAAGATTCGAACAAGTTGAGTTCGTTCACTTCCACAGCTAAAACTTCTCCTTTCCTTTGTAAAGCGCCGAAGTAAAGCAGATGCTAAAAGGAAAAAAAAGAAAGAAAAACGTATAAAATAATGTTGACATTACTTACAAATCATCTCATTCACATGTCACTTTAAAAATTAAATTACGACTTTCAGCCTCAACTTGGAATTCAACATCAAATTTTAAGTGTGGTCCTAATAAGAAAGGGCACTTGAGATCTTTGAACTTAATAGTATGACCTCTTTGACAAATCTATACATCTTATCTATTAGACTTAACATATTCGGCCCCTTGCCCTTAAAAATTCTCCCTTTTATTAAACGCAACAAAATTGTTATTTTAATCTTTATTTGCAGACAAGGAAACTCTAGTTTAAGATAAATCTAACTACTGATAACATCAAATGGCAAATTTGTTTCCAAAACACTAGTCTTAGAAGAAAAGCAAAATAAAAGCACGCGCAGGGTCATCTGAGATATCGATTTAAACCTCTTCTCTTTCTTTTTCGTGCGATATCTCTCAAATCTATCACGTACACACTCTTCAAGAAAAAAAAACTAAGATTATGCTGATACTGGCATCTTAAAAAGCAGCATCAACAAGAGAGTTTGGAAAACAAAAACAAACTAATGGTAATCTCCATTTTTCATATCCTACATATTTTTCCTTTTCAGATCAAAATAATCTAATAAGAATTGTAGCAACCAACGTTTACTCAAATTTTACGATCCTTAGAGTGTTACATGTTTATTTTACATTACCACATCATTTAGTTAGAAAACAAACTGAGAAAAAAAAAAATTTTCTCTTAAAGTCAGCTAAAGAATTGTATTCTTTAAATTTTTAGTTGAATTTACTTCAAGTGTATTACATCTGCAAGTAATCTGCCAAGTCACCGAGGTTACAATCAAAAAATGATTTTTATCTCAGACCCACATTCCTGCATTGTAAACACCTCTTGTTGGCCGCTGTCCTCAATTTGTGATGTAAATTTAAACCCTTATGTCCATTCAGTGGTGTCAATCACCAATTTGTACTCCAAACACACCTTGAGGACGCTCGTCACTTCGTCAGTTTTCGAGGACGACACTGAACCACAACAATTCCCTTTGGGAATGGAGAGGAGCTTCTTAGAATTCTCACGTCAAAACAGAGCTAAAGGTTGACCATCCACACAACCCTAGGCCTTACGAGTGCCAAATCTCTCTGATCTGGAAAGTAAAACAATAAACGAATCCCAAAAGCTCAAGGAAAAATCCACAGATGAGCTAGTTGCAACACACGAGGAAAAGAAATTGCCTATCTACACTGGACCCAGCACAAACTTGCCAACGTTACTGATTTTCATATCATCAATCTCTGTCACTTTTATGTAAATGTTTGAGTACGTTCATTTACATAAAACTTCCAAACTTTTTTTTTACCTTGTACTTGTAGCAGCAGTGAAATCCTTCTAACTTCGGCTTCTAATAATAAAAAAAATTAAAAAAAAAATTAAAACAAATGATTAAGTAATGTTGAAATCAACAGCTCCACACTTCATTTTACCTTTGGATTGTACCTGGACCTGGACCGAGATACATCACATTGCGCCACCTAGAAAAAAAAAAGCAAGAATTTAATTAAATTGCCAACAACATCAACTTCTGAGCCAATTAATCCTCTTCATTATAAACAAACCCTTTCTCAACGACACAAAGAATTTCTTCATGTAAAATTATAGGCGAGAAGCATTTTTCTTTTATTTAAGAAAAATAAAAAAAAGAGTAAAATAAAACGATTTATCATTCATTTTAAACCTCGCTAGAGAGCATACCACAAGAGTAATAAGGCATGCACAATAAATGTACTTTATTCCAGTGGCAAATTTTCCCACAAAAGTGCTACATTATTTTAACATGTACGCCGAAGCGAATGTAAAAAAAAAAAAAAAAGAAAAGAAAAAAAACTAAAGGCAAAGCTAAGCGCTTTGGTACAGAACGAGAAATTATGAAATGTTTTTCACTCTTAAGTAGCGACCTCACTTATACTTTCAACCATCTTCCCATTTGCATACTTTTTCCCGCAGCATCGATATCATAATTTTCCCAAACGTCATTTTTTGCAAAGTCCTCAAGAGAGAAAATTTTATTTTTATCTTTTTATTGTCTGTCAGTTGTAATGTGAGCAAACGTATATTCAATTAATTCAGTAGATGAAATAATTAAAAACGAGTCAACTTGTTATATTTGTATAAGTTAGTGCCATTAAGGCGAATGTGTGCTCGTTGTTAATTCAGTAAAATTGCATTAATGACAAATTTAAGTCGCTTATTCTTATGTCTACTTGTATAGCTAATAAAAAAGTTGAAACAACAAGAAAATAAAAAGTTGAGAGTGCGCTATAAACCACAAACCAAACAACTGCAAAGGACACAAGACTGAGGCCCTTTGCTTCTTGGTTAAGGGACATTACTCAAAAGTTGGCTCGATGCACACTCAATCTACCGGAAGGAAACCCTACAAAAATGGTCATAAACGGCATTCTTAACAAGCTTTGTGAATAATAGAAAAGTTTCACCCGTCGTTGATGTTAAAATACAAATATGTATTCTCAGCATTCATCTTACTACTTCATTAAACCGCTTCTACATTACCCGCAAATTGCTTTCAAATTTGTTTTATAAACCTCTAAACTATCCTCCAATACCGTACAAGAATACATCGCTTTCTTAAAGAGATTTCTCATTACTGTAGTAATTGTGTTTCTCATTATTGTTTTTCTAACACGAATCAACACAAGCTGAGTGTGCTGCTCTTTCTACAGTTTCCGCTAATTTAATTATCACTAGTTGTCTTTGAAAACACTGTCGAAAACGTTCTGTTTTTCTTTCATTACATAACCCACCTTCAAACTCGTTACAAAACCCAACTAGAATTTGATTGATATTGACTTACTAAAATTAAGAAGAAAAAAAAATTAAATTTGACAGATTTTCACTGTTTTATGTCAACTTAACACAATCTAATAAGATGTTTCATAATATAAAAAAGAAAAAAAGCAGTTGATTTGGGAAAGAGAGAAGTGACTCTGAATGGATAAAAAGAGAGATTAGGCCCAATGCTTGTCATCTAAGCCTGCATTCATTAGAATAGAAAAAATTGATGGAATACTAGTTATTGAAAAGGGAGTTTAAGGCACTTTTCCATAAGACTTTTGAGTAATGCAGCTGAAAAATAAGAAAGAATTCTCAAAGGAAATGTCAAAAAAAGAAAAGAAAAATGACTTTTTGATGGATGAAGCTAGATTTGAATAGAAATGTCTTAAAATGGCTTTTCTCTCTCTTTTTTTATTTTTATTTCCCCTTAATATATTTGAAAAACTTTTCAACATAAAAATGTAAATCTAAAGAGTTCGATTATATCTAATTATAGAGAATTGAGAAGAAGGAGAAATAAATACAGCATTTGTTTGGTTCAATTGGAGAAATGCACAGAAGAGATAAGTAGATGCATCTTATCAAGTGAAACGTATGCTAATGTGCAGATAGGGTTGGATCTGTCCATTAGACCAACTCGTCGGCAATATTCATTCAAATGACAAGGAGCAAACTGCGTTGCACACTCGACTTGTTTTGGCCAAACAAGTCTCGTGCATTTCGCAACCCCTTTTGTGGATATGCCTTGCAGACTGCATCTCGGATGGTATAATGCAATTAGCCACATACCGCGAGGGAAAGTAGATGACTGCAAGCACAGGGAGAGAGAAGGGAAGGGAATCAAGCAAAGGAAGAGAGCGAGGAGTGTCTTCATTTACAAGTTAACAACCTTCTCGTCCTCCTGAGGGGGACCAGCCTGTGACAGGTATCAAAATGAGATGCGGCTCGCGAGCAATTGAAACAAACTTGAGCATTTTCTAATGTGCGAGAAAAGCGAAGGCAAAACTGACACTTCCATTTTGTTCGCCTCTTTTAAATATTAATTGGCAGCAGCAGCAAGTGCGTACAATTTAAAAGAGTGTTCGCTTAAAAGGAAAAACCACTCCGGCAATTTTGTTGACTGTTTGATTAACCTCGAATAAAATGTATAAAACTTGTTAAAGAACGAGCCAATATTTTCTCGGCATATAGTAACACGTGAAGTTGAATTCGCTACAAGGAAAAGTTTCTCCACTTAATTCACCTCATTTTTCTTTTCCATATTTTCCCCTTACTTCCATTGACGCCATCATCATTCACTTGCTGCGAATCGAGCAGATGAAAAAAAAAGGAACAAAAGACATGCGAATATATTCCACGTACACATCACAATAGCAATGTGAATTTGTATTTGCACAAAAGGGCAAAAGTAAATAAATAGACATTTTTCAATATTTAAATGATACGAAGAGTGGAGTGAAGCAAATAAATGTATTCGCCATATTTATTCACGACTGCAAATCGAGTTTAGTGAATTCCAATTTTATTCCAAGCGGACGGGAATATGGCCGCAGGGTGTGGTATAATGACGCACCAAATTAAAGCGCAGCTCTGATTTCCAATGACACTAATGACTTGATTCGAGGAAAACAACAGAACGAGATAATCAGTCGAACGCAGGACACCAGCTCCACTCCTCGTTAGCACCAAAACTCCCTCGTCGTTTCTAGATTGGAAAATGTTGCCTCATTTTCTGCTCAAAATGTTCGCTCTTTTTTCTTTCTTTTTCTTTCCCCATCTCATCATTTCTAAATGAACACTAACATTTTTCTATTTTTTTTTTTAGAAAAATTAAAATAAAATTTTAAGATGAAAAATAAATTATTTAATTTTTGTCGTACCCCTTACATCGTATTATTGTTCGACTGGTTGTATAAGATCAAGTGTACTAAAGCTAAGTAAATTCACTGGTTCAATTGAAGGGAATTCAATCAGTGCTAACTCTATATACATGAGCTCCCTTGACTTTTGTAGCCGCTCGTAAATGGGAAGAAGATTTCTGTCAGTCTAATGAGAAAGTGAATAATTCATGGAGGATAAATCAAAACTGAAAAAAGAAGAAGAAAAAAGTATATGTGGTGTGTGTGCTAGATTTATCGAATAGCTTGAAAGCAAAATGAGGGAGAAAGTCGTGTGCTTCAGTGCAGCGCACATAAAAGTCCAAAGGAAAGATGCCAAGTACTTGATGCACTCGTATGCAGGAACAAGCCAACACATTTCCACTTGACACTGGCCCATTTCCGACTGGCAAAAACAATTTACAACTCCAACTCCAATAAATGCTGCGTGCACCTATATCACTATTACTTCCCTTCACAAACTCTCAACTTTTTTATATTACACAAATATTCCTGAGTATGCACCTACTGAACAATGTGCAAGTCAAATTAACCGTATCAACATAACAATCATTTTGAGAGATAATTTACATGATTTTTTTTAAATTTTTTTTTTTTTTTACATTTCCTCCGCCCTGCTTGGAACTCATTCCGACTCTCCTTTGCAATAAAGAGCCAACTAAGGCATTAAAAGTCCGACAGAAACTTAATTTGTGCTGGGCAATGGAACCACTCAGCGAGCTAAAAGCTCCCATAAACGTCCACAAGAGGGCATTGAGAGTCATTACGCTTTTCAATTTTAAGAACATTTCCACAAGAAGAATACTATCCGCCTGCATACACAACACTGAGTGCAGTTTAGATTGCCATTAAGCTGGACAAAACCCTGTGCCTCTGATGGACAAAGGACACTCGAGGGACAGGGCGGAAGAGGAAGCGGAGGTTCACTTGTCGCTGATCTATCGCTCCCTTGATGCCCCACCGTAAATAATTCGAATATGTTAATTGACACCCTTTACTCAAAATTATCAACCCATTATCTCGACCGAGATAATTCACAACTTAATATCATTATAATGTTACATTCCACTTTCTACAATTAATTGCAATAAATTTTCATTCCAAATAATAAATATCACCTAGCTATTGATCATCACCAAAAGCACAAAACTAATTGGAAGAATAAATTTCAAGTAAGATAAAAAAAATTTTTTTTTTATCAGTTTGTGATGAGTTGTTTGCTGATGGATGCATGACAAGTCACCTAGTGACTCCATGTCCATTTGTTAAACTTGTCTCTTTCACTGCCTTTATGAGATTTCCTCTTTCCATTCCATCTGTATATATCTTTTTTCGTTTTTATCCCTTTTTACCTTTATTTATCACTTGTGCTTTCTTTCTATCAATCACCGCCTGTCGAAATTTCCCTTTTCAATACAAACATAGAAAAAAATTACATTAAAAAAAAAATAAAAGAACCCAACCACCTTTTCTCTACACCCAAAAAATTTTCCCTTCAATAATTTATCAACTTGCTCACATGAAAAACATTGTGAAAAATTCAAAATCATTCCCACACCATTCATAGCATCTTTAAGAAATTATTACAATAAAATTTCATCAATGTCACTTATAGTAATAAACATTAAAATTTAATTTGAAAAAAAAAAAAAAAGTAAATGACAAACGCCATTATTGCAGAAAAAAAAAAGGAAGGGAGAAATAAAAAGGAGGAAGATGATTATGAAGGAAGTCCTATTCAACCTAGCAAAGGGAATCAGTGTTATTTAAGCTGTGAATGATTAACGCGTCTCCTTCCAAATGACACCCCTGCCTTCAACACAAAGGTCCCTTTTCTTCGTCAAAGTATAAATTGATTATCTAAACCTTCCTTCACATTTTCCTACTTTTTTTCATGCTGCGTGTCATTGGCAAAATAGAAAAGAAAGAAAAAAAAGAGAGAAAGTGAGAAAAAATTATCTTCGCATCAATTATGATTGAAAAGTTTTCTGACTTGCTTCTTTTTTATTCACCCTTTTCGTCTTTTTTTTTATTTTTCTGCTTTAAATTCCTTTTTTTGCATCAGCGTGGAGAGAAAATACTTTTCCATTTTTCATTTCCGTTTCACAATCTTACCTCGCCTTTGTTGACGATGCAAATTCGGCTGTCGTCATGCAAAATGATGACGTCGTCTTGGGCGGGGTCGAAACTGATGTTGAGTACCGGATAGCGAGCACGAAGTCGATTCCCAACACGTTCAACTATGCGCGTCCAATTCGTGAATTCTTGCTGACCAATGTCGAATTCCACCAACTAAACAAAGTGAGATATAAAAAAAATGTTAAATATAAAATAAAAATTACGAAAATAATTTATATTTTATAAAACTCAAAAAAAAAAATTCTCGGTTGTCCAGTTTTGCATTTAAAAATCGATTAGCACTCTCTTTAATTTTTAAAACTTTATCCTTTACGATATAAAAATTTAAATTTAATTTTCTAGATATGTACAGTTTATAAAATTCACGATGAATTTTCTACTTTCCAATTCTAATATAAAGATAAGTTAAAGTACATTATTGTTACTAGTATTAGTAAGAATACTTTTAATCACTTGTAATATATAATTTAATTTAAAAAGAATCAATTAAGCTTAGGAATTAGTAATCAAAGTGCATTATACAATACACAAACCCCAACTAGCTAATTACTTTTCTAAAGCTCTATTTTTCGGATCATTGAATACTTTTATTACTCCTATTTCAAGTCGTATAAACATTTTAATGGGTAGAAATAAATTATCGCAAGCCTGCAAAATCCTACACATTTAATACATTGACTACCTCTATAATAAACGATAGAGAAAAAAGTTCACCACAATAAAGTTATTAAAGCAATAACCGACATTTTGTTGTTGTTTCTCTCTATTTTATAACTCCTTTGAAGCAAAAAAAAAAAACAATTATAAATCAATAAGAACGTTTTTGGTAAACAGTATCAAAGAATGGTCGTGTGTCGTATATAATCAGCTCGTATTTCATGCCACTAAGTTGTAATACAACTTTTTCCCCTTTTCTTTCGCGTGCAATTTGTTAACAGATGAAATCAAGTAATTCTTCTATCCGAGCGGAAACTCCTTGTCATGTCTGTTGATCATCAACATTTTTCACTGATAAAACATTACGAAAATCAACATGATACTACCGCAGCACAAATTGCAGTTGAGAGTAATTTTTTAGTGCATGCAATTTTCAAATAACTCATATCTCAAAATAAAAAGTTAATTTTTCAGATAAGCCATTTGCTCTCAGGTCACAAACTACATAAAACTGATTCGAAACAAGATCCATTTCTGTCTTTCCTCTTTTTTTCTTTCTAACTGTAACAGTAAAAATGGATTCAAACGAATCTGGTCTAATTTGTTGATTAAACGCTACATAAGTCCAAGTTGCAACTATGACCTAATCTCACAAATGGATCAAGTCATTTTTCTTGACAAGCTCGTTTTGTACTAACGAGAGTTTGTGCTCTGCCTTTTAAGCAAATTGCTTGTAAATTTGTTTCCACTTAATTTTTCTTAATATTTTTCAAAGTATGTGAAATGACATCCGTGGCCAATTACTCACAACACATTCCAATCTAGGGCTTAATGCTCCTCCCTTAGATGAATAATCAGCGCCCCAAATCTAAGTCTAATCAAGCCCATCAACTAACTCACTCACCGTGCACACCACACATGCCTTCTTTCCCATATATTTTCTTCCTTTCTCTTTTTATTTTATAAATGCGTGCCCATATGCTTGATAAATGTCGTGTCTCGGACAGCTAACAAATTACCATACCGAGGCAGGACATACACTTGTGCGTGTCCTCGCTCAAATGATAACGGCACTATTAAGTTAATTTTATGATCAATATTATCCAATGAACAACATCTAGATGCTTTCAACCTACTTTCAATATAGTTACAAGCTAAGCAAGCATTAAATATATTGAAACAATTTTTCAATAAGAATATTATAATCTATTTAATTAATTATTATGCACTACCTATTTTCTTCATTTTATTTATACATAAAGTAATAAAATTAAGTTTTAGCTATAAACGAGAATCAATACTTTTTTGTTGTTGTTGGGAATAAAAATCAATAAAAAAGGCCATTAGAAATAGCAATCAAACTATAAAAAACTTTTAATTTAAATTAAAAACCGTATAAATATAATTAAATGAATTAAAATTTCTGAGAAATTCAAATTATCATTACCATTTTCTGCCATTAAAAATGTTTTCAATTTAATAAAGATTTACTTAAATATTCATAAATAATAAATTAAACTGATAAGTAAAATCGAAACACATTAAAATTTATTTAGCAATCATTTCTACTTATTTTTTCCTGGATCGTGACATGTTCATTCTTTATTCTAACGCAAATCAAAGATAATTACTTTGCTTTTTCGAGTATAAATATTTGGAAAACAAAGAGAAATGTACTAACCCTTATTTGACAAAAAAATATTTTTCTTTTAACGATTCCCGTGCCCATCAGCAAGTTTCCCACAATAAAAATAAAACCATGACAAATTTTGCATGTAAATCAAACGAATTCATACAATAATTCAATTTTTTTTCGAATTATAAAAAGTCAAAAACAGCACGAGAAATATTAATTTCCTAAAGTTTGTGTGACTTTAAGGTTTTTAAATATTCTTGTGTGACTAAGTTGTTGACTTTTAAGCGATAAACAACATCATTATAATTTGTACATTCGTGATCTTATACATATCAAGTTTCATGACCTTTCTAAACCAGTTGACATTTTATCTGGGGTTCATAACTACTCACTTGAATGTAATAATTAAGAGACAAATATTTTTATACTATACTATTCAATATTATTCAAGAAATTCCTTTGAATGCACCGCTGACAAAATAAGTAAGTCACCACATAACCAAGTTTGTTTCATCATTTTGGTTTGAGACGAAGGTACATTTCGTAACGAGTCGTTTGTTCATGTATAAATAACTGATCAAAAGAGTCATTGGTTGAATGACTGACTTCAAAGAAAATTAATGTGTATTTCTACAACATAACCAACATTTTTTTTACCTAAATTCAGCAATTACATAAAATGAATTTTTAAAAATTACAAAAAATAAAACTATAAAAAAGGATTAATTGCAATTATTTCTCCGGTTCATACATGGAAAAATAATAATAATAAGTAAAATTAATTGTTCCGTGCATACTGTGGTGCATACTTTAATTCATTTAATGATAATTTTGCTGATTAACTTCCACTTGCATGATGATTCAACCAATAAACAAGTTCTTAAATTATCATCATTAGGAAAATAAACTTGTCAACTTACAAGTCGTTTGCAAGGACCTTGTACTCGTTAATAAATAAAATGTAATCGCACTGTCGTTTTCAGACAGCTCAACTTACATTTTTTTAAAACCAATTTTTTTCCTCACAACCTTTTTTCTTTCACTGACTCAAAATATTTTACGTCGTGTATAAAACCGACTTGGAATTTGAAATTTTCTCAGATGAATTTTAATGATGCACATAAAAAACGCACACACTCTTAAAATAAAAAAAGAAAATAAACTCAAATATTCAACTACTATCATTCAATTTGTGCTCTTTTCAAAAAAATCCCAACTTAAATGCAAAAAAAGAGCCATCTATGCTTGATGTTTATGCATCGTTTTGAAGTCCATTGACTAACAAAATTTATCTTTCTTTTATTTCTCTTCGCCTTGTCGATTTTTTTCATCCTTCCCTTTCATAAAAATTTTTTTTTAAAATCTGTAACTTTGGAAATCTATTTGACGATTCCCTCAGTTACAAGGTCAAAAGCCATTGAGAATTCTAATAAATTCTTTCAAAGATTTTCCAAAGATCCTTGAACTAGATTAGTGCATTTATCAATGCACTAAAATATATCAAATAAATATAAAAATTAATCCTTTTAATACATGATCGATAGAGCAAGACGGGATGTTAGATGTGTTCTTAAGCGTCCGGTACTTTGATCATATTAATTTTTACTACTAACCACAAATCAGTCTACGCACAGATGGCCAATTTAATCGTCGCGATGAAAAGTGAACTTAATGCGCTGCTATCTCTCGTCATCTGTTTGGTTACGGTATGTGACCAAGCATAACTAAAAATGTGAATTCTAAGAAGACAAATTGGGCAAACAACATATAAATAATTAAGAAAGTAGCTAAGCTAATATGCATTAAGTGGTTTGTTAATGAATGTGCGTGCACATCATTTTAAAACGAGCGGTTACAGAATAAAAGCTTTAGAGTTTTCGTCCCAGATTATAAATTCATAACTAAGTATTAATTTCAAACTGATATTCTAATAATTACTTTTCTACTAAAGTATAATTATTATAAATGTTATAATTACTTAAATGTCAAAAGACCTAAGAAGATTTGCATAAAATTCGTCATTAATCTAGTGTAATTAAAATTTGCTTTACTGTCATCTTCAAAAATAAACTTAATTACTATACAACTTTCTCTACTTTTGCCCAAATAAAAAATAACATTAAACTCCAAGAATGCATACAAACTTGTAGATCACGAAAAGAGAATAAAAATGATTTAAAATATTCATGTACAGTAGTAAACAGATCTAGTTTGTTACGATTCTGTATATTTCATTTGATAAAATAATAAAATTCAACTCGTAAAAATTCGTTTATAACAGTTACGATTTTGCTGGAGACAGTAAACATCGCAAACAACTAGAATAAAAGCATCACGTACCTTTTTATCACAGTATGTTACGACGAGATCGTTTGTTTTTGGATTAAAAGCCATTGCTGTAGGCTGAAATGCGTTTTTAGGAAGTGAACAATGAAACTAAACATAAAAAAAAAAAATATTAATCAATAAAGATGTCAATTTGCTATTACAATTAAATCTTAGTTTCAGTTTAATAAATATTCCTGACATTTTTATATTTCAATTAAAATCCAATAATGTCAGAATTTATTTTTCATTTCGACTAAGTTGAAAATTCAAAATAAAAAATTACTTACTTTTCCTTTTTTTAAATCATAAACAAAAACATTGCTGAAATGATCTCCTGTAGCTGCATAACAAGAATCGCTGCTTACAGCAAGAAGATGAATAGAATCTTTATAATCTAAAATAAAAATAAAGTACGAAATTTTAATATTAAACAAACATAAATAAAAGCTATATCTTCAGATAAAATACCTGTAGGAGCTGACAAAGAGTGAAGCAAACAAGGCTGTATATTGTCTACACTTAAAACGTGGATAATCGCTTCGTCTGAAATGACTACAAGCTTAGAAGAATCCGGAGTGAAAAGCATTCGATGACAAGGAAAACAGCCAGAGGGAATGTAGCGAACTCTTAACAGTGATATTTGGACATTCGAGTCAAGATTCTCCTAAATTAAAAAAAAAATAACAAAAGATTAGCGATACTTTGTCATCAAGTAATAATATGTTTATTATTTCAGTACCATAACTACTTGAAATAGTCGCAGTTGTGTTGTTGTTGAATAAGCTAGCCATTGGGAATCGTCTGATAAAGCACAACAAACAATAGTTTCATTTTCTTTAGCTCGAAGTTCAACAAGTTTTCGCTGACTTCCATCAGACCCATCACCTATAAAAATCAAGTTATCAGAATCAAATTTTTTTAAAAAAAATAATAGTTTATAAATTGAAATGTCATACGAGATTGTTCATTTGCCTGTCCTAATTTCCAAATTTCTAAATGTTTTGGGTATCGAAAAAGTACGATCTCCGTTTTTTTAGCCACTTGCACAGTGGGGAATTGAGGAAGTGGTGAGTAGAAAAAACGGCTTTCTTCCGGGTAACGAATGACATTTAAGTAACTGTCAACACCTAAGAGAAAGAAAAAATAGGAAATAAAATGAGCCGTGACGTTAGTGAAAGCATTCAAAAGATTCACACCTCCAGAAACCAGGAAATAATTGGCAAACGTCAAGGCTCTGATGTCATGTGTGTGAGCAGAGCGAATTCCACTTTTTACCCAATTAGCTCGTTCGCTTTCTCCATGCTTGAACACGGGTTGGAAACTTATTATCGCCGAATCGACACCACTCGCGCAAACCACATTTTCTTCCTGAAAAGTCAAACAAGTATTTATATTATTAATTCTGATAATTCAATTTTGTTCTTAAAAACAGAATAAAGAAATAAAAAAGACATTAAATTAATCTAATTTAATAAATTATTTTATATAATCCATAAAATTTTTTTTATCCCAAAGCGCCATCTGTCTAGAGAAGAGCGAAATGTTTCAACCGCAGAAAGTTTTTTATTACCATAGGAAAAACTTTTCAAAACTTGTCTTTTTTATTTCTTCAAATTAATTCAGAACAAATAACAGAAATCAAACAAAGGGCAAAAAAAGTCCAGACTATACCTTATTTATGCAGAGTGTGAGCACATCTCCCTTATGACTATGAATACTCTGAAAAGAATCAAACAAAACCACTCTGAGTTGGCTTCCTTACACTTGGTTTGAGTGCGAACGAAAGTCATAAATTGGGTTGTATAAAAAAATTTCTTACGTCCAACTGGGTGCCAAGTTTTCCATTCCAGAAGCACACTTTTCCTCTTGAGTCACCACTGATGACTTGGAAGTCCCTGCAAGGAAAACAGGAACGTTCAGAGCCAACAAACAACTCTATTTGGACTGAAGGAAAGCCATTACATCCAAGTGATAGCCCAACCATATTACAAATCTCCGCTTGTGGCCACATGATAAGAATTTTAACGGTTTAGCTATATTTTATTACTGCCGTAAAGAAGTTGCAAGATTAGAGGATTTTCTTTTTAATATCGCTTAAGCTTTTAAAATTAGAATCGCACTTCAAATTAACTTCTTTTTTTATGTAATTGCTCTTATTATTTCTATACTTGGTAATAAAAAAAGAGAAAAACTCTTTTAACTTTATCGTTTTTCTTTTACTATATTATTGAGCCTTGGGATCAAATATGAAAATAGTTTTTTGTTTTAACTTTTTAAGAATTACAATTAAAAATAGTGTATATTGGCGTTAAAATATACAATAAGCTGCGTTATTAAAATGCATGAAAAGAATTAAATAAATAATAAGGGGCATAAAGATAAGAAAACAAGAGAATTAACTTAAGAAGATAAGAAGCGACACTTACCGTGTGAAAAGCACGGACCAAACGACTGTTTCCTTCTTATTAATGTCTCGACCTACGACTATTCTCTGTACGGGATGTCCAGTTGCAACGTTCCAAATTCGAAGAACATCTACTGATCCGGTGACAATAAAATCACCTGAATAATGCCAGGCCAAGCATAAAATTCGTCCTATAAAATAAAAATGAAAAATAAATAAATAATAAAAAATAAAAAAAAACTTTTTTTTTAAAAGAAAAAGAAAATGGAAAAAATGAAAGCAATTGCACATTACAGCTTGCTACATTTTCAGCAGCATAATCAACACACTTTGCCGCTGTCGTGAATGTTCGCCCGACTTAATTTTCACTGCTATGATTAATAGCTTCAATTGTGCTTTTGAAAGGACCTCAAGAAAATGCAAAATCATGGTACTTAATGCATTTTCCATGTAATTAGCAAACGAGAACCGCTCAACCTCTCTAGACCACGACATCATTTTTTTACAGTACAAAAAAATTAAATCTTTTTTTAGCTTCAACTTACGCGGTATATGACAATGAGCTGTTAGCATTAAGTATGCTTATGTTTTAACTTGAAAATTCTACACCCACTTTAACCTTGAATCTAATTCTATTGATTTACATTAAGATTTATAGCATTAAAAATTAGTTTATATTGTAAATTTTACTGTTCACAAAAAAGAACTATCTAGACAGGTGTAGATATCCAATAAATTATCAACTCTTACGAGGAAGCATTTAGACATTTAGTATATTATCTAATTTAAATGTGTGATTATTAGAGATTAATTGAAGGTGATGTGAATGATTGGAAATTGCAAGATTTAATCCCTTTAATATCAACTGACATAATTGATAAATAAATAATAAATAAATATATAATTAAATTTTAAAAAATCAATAAGAAGATTGCAAAGATTAATTTACCTTAAATCATCTACAAATTACATACTAATAAATAAGCGAAAATCAATATTTAGAACTAACACAAGATTTTTGCACATTTGTAAATCAAAAATTAAAGGTTTTATATTAAGTTGAGTTCTGCAAAGTATATTTTGCTTTCCTATTAGATAAATTACATTTTATTGAACACTTAGCTTATCCAAAAGACTTTGGCCTGAGTAATCCTGAAGACGTCAAACAGATTTATTTTCCCAAATCACATTTTCATTTGAAAAAGTGAGTTACGTTTATTACTTTAAACTACTTTAACTAAAAACTTTAAGAACTCTGCTTAAATTATTATGTAAAACAAAATAAAAAACAAAAATGATACATACTTGCAAAATAAATACGAACTCGCTCGTTTTTGTTTTGTTGTTTTATAAAAAAAAAAAAAATTTTCCACCCTAAATATTTCACCACTGATGAAGCACGGAAAGAGTTAGAGCGAGTTTGTTAGACCCCCAAAGATATTCTAATTTCGCAACGAATAGTCGTATTAAAGAAAATGAATTTCCCTGCTGCATTAATAATAGCCGCTAAAGTTATGTTTAAAAAAAGAAATTGAAAACAAAACACTTCAATCTTTGAGTTAAAAGTTATATCATTCGAGCTCGAGTAATAAAATTAGAACGCTGATAAGTTTACAACAAAAAGTAGCAACGAGAAAGATAATGCAGTGGTATATTTTAATGTATAATTTCCACATTAGCCTCAAATGGCGCAGATACTGTCCCTGAGAGCAGAGAAAAATGGAAAGTACATTACAAAGAAAACTCGAGTGGATGATACGCGCCGCCTTATTTTATTGCGTACAAGAAACGAGTTCATAACTTGAACATATCGCCACAGGAAAAAGAGAGGACAGGGAATTATTATGGATTTTTTTTTTCTTAAACCGTTATGTATGCAACTCTTCACTAAAAATATAATCCCTGCGAGATGATAAAAGAGATGCGATATAAATTTTTATGTTTGTTCTAAGACCGCCGTCTCTTACTTTCTCTGCTACTTTTATGATTCTAGCATCTGACAAGTTTGAATGCAAATTTTTTGTTAGTTTCATTCACGAGAATTATTTGCAGCCAAAACTTGTGCTTCACTGGTTTCCTCAAAAGCCAAGGGGAAAATATAATTTCCAAATTTTGCTTTCACTTGTTAAGCTGTGGTTTGTAAAGGAAGGAATAACAAGATCTTTTTCTTTTTACAACTCCCAATCTGATCTGAGGCATAAAAATGGGCAATTTCATCCAACTTATCAATAAAAAAATAAAGGCATGCATTGAATGCAAATAAAATCGCATTTTAAAAAGATTTAAGTAAAATAGACCTAAACATGGCCATTTTTTTCTACTTTTTCTCCTTTCAATTCCAACATTTTATAAAAATTCTATTCCCTACATTTTAAATTTAACAAACCTACTTTTATAAATAAAAAATGTATAATTTGTTGAGAAAAAAAATTATCTTTGTATATCTAAATAATTTATTGGGAACTAAAGTTAAATGTTGGACATGATTTAAAAGACAATTTTCGTTGCGTGCTTTCGGCCATTTAGATAAAATCAACTTGACGGTTTTGTATTTAAACCTTCTACTTTAATACCTAATATTCATTCAGGAAATTTTAATTTTTTACCTATCTGCCACTACAAATTATCTAGCAGCTAAAACTCGCTGTCCACAGTTCCTTGTAGTCAATTATTTTTTAATACAAAGTAAACATTGACCCATTATATTATTATTTATTTAGGATAACTTTGAGTTAATACTTGCTGATAAATTATTTCTATTATAATCTGTCAGTTCTATTTCCCTCTGCTTGAACAAATACTGTATCTGTCAATTTAATAACTTTTACGATTGTCAACATGAATTAGCAAATAAGTACAGTATTGGCTTTTTTTATATTCAAGATTAGTTTCAAACCTAACATGACAACTGCAATTCTTTCCAAGTTTTATTTCATTATCCTGTTATAAGTTACATCTCAAAAATCAATTAAATTTTAACTTACAGTGTCCTTTCCACGTTACTGTTAGTAATGTATCAAGCAAACAGTCTGGTAAAACTAAATTATGTTATAAATCATAGAAATGTGATTCCAACTTAAACTGGGATCTTAGAACGTTAACAAAACCAACATTTCCATAAACTATCCAATAACAACTAGTGGCGAAGATGAGTAAAACTGTCAGAAATATAAATCAACAATAAAACCAAAAATAAAATTCAATTTTGTTTTCAGTTGAATTTTTAATGAATGTATCAAATTCACAATCATTCTAAAACTAATAATTATACTTAAAAAAATTCCATACATTGAATAAATAAAACTAATAATTAATTTTTCCTGTAGGCCAATTAATGAAAATTTGATCAGACTAAAAAGTAGGACAATATAATCAACACCACATTTTGGAATAACAAATAAATAACAATAATACGCATTTGTAATTTCTCGTAAAAAAACAAACGTACCGTATATAAAAATTGCAAAATAAAATGACAAATATATCCCTCATAAAACAAGAAACATCTTTAAATAAAATAAAATCGAATAAACTGACGTAAATAAACTAGAAAACCATAATTTCTAACATACAGTTTTTGTGTTTCTGCTGAAAACAAACACAAATAAGCAAAATTACCTTCTTGTTTATCGAGTGATCGTTCATACGTCGCTTCACCGTTTGCAATATCAAATAAACAGATACTGCCTTCTTCTGTTCCAATCTAAAACAATAATAATAATAAGTTAATTAAAAACATTACCAAAATATAAAACTAATATACTTACAGCTAAATGTGTTTGTGCAGAATTTACATCCACGCACCAACAAGCACTTGGTGTAGCGTAAACACTTTTCTGAAAATTGAAAATAAAATCTACTTAAAATTCCAATTTCATATCAAATATGAGAGATACCTTTGGGCATAGCCTTAATAAGTCATATTCAGTCAAATCTCCTTTCAGTCCAGTACTGAAAAGACGCTGATTTGCCCATTTCAAACCTTCTATTGAACGAGTAGAATTACCAGGAATCATCTATAATTTTAATCAAGCATTATGAGTAGGTAATCAAATATGAACTTAAATATTGAATTCAAAAAATAAACCTTTTCCTGGTAAACAATTTGTCTCAAATCCCAAATTTCAATGGTATTGTCAGCTCTAAATATAAGAATAATAATAATTTTAATTAAATTAATAACAACACAAACAATCAAAACAAATTCTTTGATGATCACCTTGAAAGTGCTAATTTACATTGGCTGTCATCGAAGCTCATACAGTGAATAGCTTGTGGTTTAAAATCATAAAATCGCACGTTGTGAATCAGATATTCTCCCATAGTTGCAGCTTTTTAGAATACAGTAAATATGAAAATATACAAAGATCCAAGATTTACTTAAACACGTGCTCTTTCAGAAGAAACCATGCCGACGAGATTAATGCTGACGGCAACGACCAATTAGTACCGATATTGAGGTTTTACTGTAATATGATTGGATAAAATTGAATTGCAGCTTCAAAATTCTAACAAAGATGGCGATAGTAGTTTACAATTGGTCGGCCATTTTGTTGTAAATTTGTTAGGTAGTAGAACACAGTATACTGTGGTAGTAGAAGTAACAATAGTGACATCTGTTGATACTTAATGTAAGTTTTTATATAATTGGCGGGAAACGCCGATTGTTCCTGGCTAAAGAAAATCACGAATTCTAACTATGGTTCAAATTTTTATTAAAAAGTAAGTCTATTAATCAGTTGTTTGTTATGCTTTCATTATTAATGATTTTATTGTTAATTTAGTGATAAAAATGTATCAGAATGGATTTTGATTGAACTTCAAGGCGATTTAGAATCCACAAGTAAATCACCTTTAGTAGGATGCTTTATGGGTGATCTTCATTATAATTTAAATGTAGTTAAATAAAATCCCAACGACTGTAGTAACTATATCGATTATTTGTGTAGGGAACTCCTATTCTCATAATTGGCCATCATATATTATACGGAAAAGTTGTGGATATGGATAAACCATTCGCGATATTATGTAAACAAAAGGAAAATTGTGATACAGCTTCTATGAAAACTGAACCGAAAAATATCGAAGAATCTAATTCATCTGTAAAAACATCATCGGCAGAATATCTGGTACGAGCAGTAATAAATAAAAAACTAGTTTTTAAAACAAGGCCAAAACCTATCATTACAAATGTGGCTAAAAAATTGTAACCTTTAATTCTAGTAATTTTATTTTTTATATAGTTAATATTTAACTCTTGTTAAAAAGAAATGATGATTTAATGCAATTACATTTTTATTTATTTGTAAAGATATTAATTTTTCTAATAAAAATTTCTAAATGTATGGAACATGTAGTAATAATTTGCATACAAGAAACAAGTTAATAATAAACAGCGAACTATATGCATTTTTATTTGCAAATCGAACCACGATGAACTTTGCGAGGTCAGGACAGGAATTCAACTACTCATTTTAAAATACCCTGAGGCTGTGCAGTAATGGTGTTTATTTTTTTGTTTTTCTAAATTTCCTTATCCCGTTCATTTTTCTTTGTACATTTCTATGTAGAGGTAGACAGCTACATGTCTCGTGAGTGACATTTTCCTGTTGTGTTATGTCATTGATGATTAGTGCTCATTGACAATTACCATGGCACACAGGAGCTGGTTCATTTTAACAGTTGGATTGTTTGCAGTATTTTATATTTATTTTGGATACTTTTACTTGTCTGATAGCAAGAACATACTATTAGCAAACCAGAAATTTCAAGAGTACAAGAAAGTTAATGACATCTCAAAGGAAAAAACGTATTCAAGGACTATAAATAACACATCGCCATTACGTGGCCAGAACAAGGAAACTTCACCTTCCACCTCTATAGAAAAAGCATTAATTATATTTCCAGACTATAATTCCACGAACTCGACACTTATCAGAATGAAGCAAGAATCCCTGTGGAATTTATGGCTGAAAAACCACAATTTTATTTCAGTTGGTCGTTATTATAACCACTGTGGTGAGAATATTTTTTTAACTTTGTGCCTTACTTTTTTTTTAAATTCTAATTTTACAATTTTTTTTCTCGTTCTAGACGATGATAAAATTATAACTGGAGAATTTATAATGGTTCCAAAGTCCGATGGTCATCCGGGAGTAAAGTTTCAATCTTATTTGAATGTCACTTGGGGTATTAAGCTTGTTGACCAGTAAAAATAATTATATCATTAAGCAAATTGATAAAATTGACATACTAATGTGCAATATATGTTTAGGTGAAACCATTGAAAGTGGAACAATGTATGTTGATGTTTGGTATGGTGGAATTCGATTTATCAAGTACCGAACTTCATTGTGTGCTAAAAGAAAATCGTTCAAGTGTCCGTTAATAAAGGGAATTTCTTATAAATACGTAGTTGATTTTAATGTTCCTTTTTATGTGCCTTCTGTGAGTGATTTTTTTATATTGATATTTGGTTATTTTTATCTATATTTATGTTTTTTCATATTTTTCAGGGCCAATATAAAATGAAAGTTTATGCAGAAAATTACCAAAAAAAAGTATTACTTTGCTTCATCGCTGAAGCTATTATATAATTTTAATTTATGATGGACTTGATTATATATATATTTATAAAACTTTTAAAAAAATTAAGTAAATGTAAATGAGTTTTATCATTTATAAATCTCACATATCAAATTACATGAATAGAAATATGTACGATATGATAAAATTAAAATGCTTTCAAGATGAAGTCAGTTTTTTTCATTATTTATAAGAATGTAAAGAATAGCGTATGCAGAAAGTATGAGCACCAACATAGCTCCTACCATAATGCTGATATCCTATAAGAAATGATATTTTATCATTAATTTCTACTGATACCATAAACATTTTTGATGTATGACATACTTTGTAAACGTAGGCAGCTGCTTTCTTAGCTAAGGACTTGTTTTTTGCTTCCTTGAGTTCAGGTTTACTTTTCTTGTAATCTTGTTTGCCTGAGTGCAATATTAAATTATATTTTCAAAAAATTAAAATTGGCAAAGGAAAAATAATTTATAACATTAAATGATTTTACCTATGGATTTTCTGTGTTGATCCACGGGTGTTTTCTCAGCTGTTTTGCGTCCCATTGCAGCTACAGTTAAA
>JAQFZN010000059.1:0-67764 GCA_034687075.1 Geophilus carpophagus | reverse complement strand
TAAGATTTTAAAGGTAATTTATATTTGATAGTAAAGAGAGTTTAAAATTTAAATTTTCCTCTTTTATATAATGAATAGGGAATGAGTGATATTGCAAAAAACAAGGATAAAACCCAGGAGGAAAAAGTGGAATCATTAAAGTGAATTTCATATTAATGTATGGATTGAGCATAAATAATATTAATATTTTATTATTCATAAATATTTTAGGCCCAAAAGATGGGACGAAGCGCTGGAAAAACCACCTCTGGATTACACAGACTTTTTCGAAGATGATGTCGGACAAATTCCAGGTAATAAAATTGTTATAACGACAATTTGAGTTTGTTCTATTTTTAATTTTATATATTTTTAGGTTTAACATGTTGGGAGATTGAAAATTTTGTACCGAATTTAGTTGAAGACGTTCTTGTTGGGAAATTTTATGAAGGCGATTGCTACATCGTCTTAAAGACATTAATAGATGATAGCAATTCACTAAGTTGGCAGATATTTTACTGGATAGGAGAAAAAACTACAGTAAAATGGCAATTATTTAAATTCAATTGCGATAATTACTCATAAGATTATTGTATTTTAACAGTTGGATAAAAAAGCTTGTGCTGCCATCCATGCTGTGAATTTACGTAATTTTTTAGGAGCTCAATGTAGAACTATTAGAGAGGAACAAGGTGACGAAAGTGATGAATTTTTGGATTTATTTCCAATGGAAATTACTTATATTGAAGGCGGGAGAACTGCCAGTGGATTTTTTACTATTGAAGAAAATGTAAAAATTTTCAACATTTATATAGTTATGACTTGTTAAATTGTTTTTCACTACAGGAACATATAACTAAAATGTATCGGTTACATCCAAACAACTCTCAAATTCATATGGAACATGTAAGAATAACATTTTAGTTATTGAAATTTAGTTTAAATATTTCATTCACTTTGGTTTTCAGATTTCTCTAGATGTAACGTCGCTCGATCCACGATATATATTTTTAATTGATGAAGGCCATTCTATTTATTTGTGGTATGGCTCAAAAGCTCAAGGAGTTTTACGGTCTAAATCGAGGTTTGTCAAGGATTATTTAAAGTTTAATCAAGTTTTCTAGAATTGTAAAATTGTAAAATAATGAAAAAATTATAATTGAAACTTTAATTTTTTTAGATTGTTGGCAGAGAAAATAAATAAACACGAAAGAAAAAATAAAGCTGAAATCATTATGATACAAGAAGGACAAGAAAATTTAGATTTTTGGGATCTGGTCAATGTAATTGAAGATGAAACACCAAAACCAACTGCTAAAGTAAACAAAAAAATTGAAAATAATTGTTTTTAGAAATTATTAAAATTTGTAATTCAATATTAAATTCTAGGAACATGTACCTGATAATTTTACAATATCACCTCCAAGATTATACCAAATTGGACTAGGAATGGGTTATTTAGAATTACCACAAATTGAAATTGGGCATAAACTCATCCAATCTGTATTGAACACCAAAAATGTCTACATACTCGATTGTTTTTCCGATTTATTTGTGTGGTAGGATTTTATTTCTATATTTTTATATTTATATTCAGTTTATATTTTATTGATATGTTTAAAGGATCGGACGCAAATCGACGCGACTGGTGCGAGCAGCTGCTTTAAAATTATCTCAAGAATTATGTTCGATGCTTCACAGACCCGAATATGCAGTTGTTAATCGGATATTAGAAGGGTTAGTTATTGAAAAGATTTTGAATTGTCATAATTATAATTTTTATAAAATTATTTAGGTCTGAAACTCAAGCATTTAAATCAAAGTTTACTGGATGGGATGATGTAATTGCAGTGGATTTCACTCGAACAGCTGAATCTGTAGCGAGAACAGGAGCTGATTTACGAAAATGGATGTCCAAACAAGAAACTAAAGTTGACTTATCTGCTCTTTTTATGTCTCGTCAACCACCTATGAGCATCGATGAAGCTGTACGAGTTTTTTTATTTAATTTATTTGAAAATATTTCTCAAGAAATAAATATATTTTTAGTGTCAATTGATGGAAGAATGGAACGAAGATTTGGACACAATGGAATCATTTGTTCTTGAAGGAAAAAAATTTGTTCGATTGCCAGAACAGGAACATGGTCATTTTTTTAGTGGCGAATGCTATGTATTTCTTTGTCGATATTGGGTTCCGATGGAACTTCCTGAAGATGTCGCGGAAGAGGATGTCGACGACGATCAGATGGAAGACGATTATCGATGCGTTGTTTATTTCTGGCAAGGAAGAGATGCTGGAAATATGGGCTGGTTGACTTTCACTTTCAGGTTTTTATTATTTATAACTTGTTGTTTACAGTTGACATTTTATAACATTTCTATTTATTAACAGTTTACAGAAAAAATTTGAATCGTTATTTGGTGATAAATTGGAAGTAGTGAGGACTCATCAACAGCAAGAAAACTTGAAGTTCATGGCTCACTTTAAAAGAAAGTTTATTATTCATCAAGGAAAACGAAATGATGTCGAACGAGCATCGCAAACTGAATTTTTTCATCTTCGATCTAATGGAAGTCTTTTATGCACGCGTTGTATACAGGTTACTTTTGACAAGATTGAATTTCTTTCTTCCTACATATTTATTTTATTTTGTTTATTAGATTGCACCAAGTGCTGCGTATCTCAATTCTGCATTTTGGTATTGATTTTATGTTTATTTCGAATTATTTTGAATAATTTTAAATTAATGAAATAAATTTGTGTTTTATAGTTACATTCTTAAAGTGCCATTTGAAAATGCTGATACCTCAGGAATGGTGTATTCATGGATCGGGAAAAAAGCTGATGCTGAAATGACTCGGTTGACTGAAGAAATTGCTAGAGACACTTTTAAAGTTCGATAGTTTGAAATAAAAAATGTAAATGTGAAATTAAAAATTATTTTTTAATTTTTTTTATAATTAGGATAATTATTGCCATCAAGTGATAAATGAAGGCGAAGAACCCGAGAACTTTTTCTGGGTTGGATTAGGCGGGAAGAAAAATTACGACACTGTTCGTAGAAATTGTATAAAAATAAAATGGAATTGAAAAATTAATTAATTTCGTTATTCTGATAGAATGCAATTTACATGCTACACAGCCGTTTATTTAGATGCTCAAATGAAAAAGGATATTTCACAGTATCCGAAAAATGTTCAGATTTTTGTCAGGTAAAGTAATAACTTATTTAATATTAATATTTTTTTATTTAATATTTTTTTTTTATTTTTTACAGGATGATTTAGCTGACGACGACATGATGGTTCTTGATAATGGGGAGCAAGTGTTTTTATGGATTGGAACTCGTTGCAGCGATGTGGAAATCAAATTGGCGTACAAGAGTGCACAAGTAAAATACATTTTTAACGTTTTAGGTTAATAGATAATTACATTTTGTTTTGCTGCCTCAGGTGTACATACAAAATTTACGAATCAAACAGCCCGGAAGACGTAGAAATTTGTTTCTCACGCTCAAAGGCAAAGAATCACATCGATTTACTAAATGTTTTCACGGTTGGGGAAAGCACAAAACAGTCGTCGGCTAATTTTGTTCAATTTTTTTTTCCTTTTTTAAGAATTCAAAATTCGTTTAACTTATTTTTTTTGTTATGAATATTGAATTACCACAAATGAAGAAATGATGAAATTGAAAAATAAACGTTTAAAAAGTTTTGACAAATTTTATTTACTTATTTCTTTTCTCTTTTACTTTACAGGAATTTATTATTTGCATTTGAGTAGTTACCTTTATAATTATCAGATTTGGCGTGTTGAAAACTCCCATGAGTGTAAATAAATTACGTCATAACCCCTTTTGCATGCACGAAGTAGGGGAGCAGCAGAGCACTCTACAAATTCAACCAGAATACTCTAAGTGGATCGATTTTTCCCGTTTCACGGCCGTCGCATTCCACGCGCAACATCCGTCGGGATATGTCATGCTGCTTGCTGGTACCCCATACTCGAACCCAACTCAACTCATCTACCGTAAGTACCCTTTCCTTTTTTTATTATCGTCTATCCTAATCCGTGTTAGGCCTACTTATTCATGCTCGAAAAAAAAAAACAGTTTGAAACTGCTAAGAAAATACAGTTTGAATTCACTTAGATTTCTTTTTTATTTATCGAGATTTTTCTTTTTAACTTGAAAGTTTATAACTTTTAATTTTTAAAATTTCTAATTTTTTAAATAATCGTTAAAAAATGTGATTTGATAAATTCGAATTATAACGAATCATTACAATTGTGTTACTTTTCAAAGATGAATAGTTGCAAAAATTGGAGAAAAAAATATGTTGTGACAGTTTGCCGATATTGTACTTTCTTTTTCCCTGTAGCACAAATCGTCAAGGGAAATCCCTTTTGTCATTTTGAGCCCATTTTTTTTCTTTATTTTTTTTCCCGAGCTTAAACAAATGTCTTCTTTCAAACGTAATGATGCGAATGGGGTAAAATAAAAAGTAAAAAACATAATATTGAATAAATAAGTGGACATATTTTATTATGGATGATAAAAAGTTATTAATTTTGATGGGTATGTGGTTTAGTTGAAGTGGACCGAGATTTGAGGCGTTGTCATAACCGGAATATTTACAAGATGAAAATGGCGCGTAACAAACATTGAATTGTCTTACTTGAAAATGGCGGTTGGTTGGTTTGTTTATTTATAATTAATTTTACTTTACCAATTGATGTGGGATACGCCCCGATGCATTGAGAAATTTTTTTCCGTTTTCAATCGTGGGGAGGGGTACTGAAACTCGGTCTAGAGCTTCGGGGGGTGGAGTCACTTATGTCACGGGATACTTTCGGAAAGATCAAAGCACAATTTCTCATTCGAGTCTCACTAGAACTTGTTTAGTTTGAAAAAACTAAACTCTGAATATCACTACAACTTTCTACTATAAATTTTCAAAGGTTATGACATAAAAATATTTAAATAATTAAAAACTTACTCCACTAATGGTTCTGCTTACATTTAAAAGAAAGATGGCGGCCAAGTTTAAATAAATTACCGTTAGTTAGATTTCATTTTTATTAAGAATCTTTTTCAATTTATTTTTATTTCCCAGTGTCAATTTAAGTTAAGGTTTATTTAGAAAAGTCTTTTTCTATCTCTCTCTCTCCTTCATTCGCTTCGTTTCCAAGTTCGTTACACCAGAAATAGGTCTATAGAATAGGAAAAGATAATTTGCATTTTGACGGAATTTTACCCCGGTGCCCAGGTGTGCGAATATTCTTCCAAGAAAAGGAAGGAAGAAAAAAAGAAAATAAAATAAAAAATCGAGCAGTTTGACTTTTTTTCTCTTGTGTTCGATTTTTCCATTATTTTTCTTTATTATTATCATTATTATTATTATTATTTTTGTTGTAAAATTAGTTGTAAAATGAATTAAGCTTTATAAGTCGGGATATAATTAGACTCGTAAGTAAAGTGAGAAGAAACAAGTTTACGACATTAAATAGCTAATAGTTGCCCCATTAGTTTAGTCCATTACACAAAATTAGAGTAATTTGTTGGTTAATAGGGAGCAAAGTTTGCTGCTACTTTAGCAATGTTGTATAATTGTCATTTTTCATTTATGAAAATGTCAACTTTGATATTTTTTTCCTTTTATTTTGTTTGAAATTTTAAAGGAGTCTTTTCCATTAAACTGATTAAATAAGAAAAAGGAGAAATGCTTAGGACAAAAGCTCGTTACCAACTTTTGGGTTGGGGTCCTGCAAAGAACAAAGAAAGAAGAAAAAAGAATAAAAAATGGTTGGTTGGAGTTTTGTCGTTTCTTCTCCATTTTGCCATGGGTATTGTCTGACAAATTGGATGCTTCTACGAAATGAAGTCACACTTTCTCCCTCTACCGTTGAATTTTCCACTTCTTTTTTTATATATATAGAAAGAGGGAAGAGGATTAGATCAGTTTGGACTGTTGACCAATGATGGTTGTCCTGAAAAAAAATCAAAATGGCCCAAATGTGTAGCGAAACATTGACATATGGGCCTATTATCTACATTGCAATTTTTTTCTCTTAAAATTACAAAAAATAAAAATAAATAAATAAAAAAATCGAAAAAAATTATTGAATTTTGTGATATATAAAAATTTTTTCTCAATTCAGTTGGGAATGAATTGTTTTTGTTAATGATTCAATGAATAATTAGTTTGTTGTAATTATGAATTGAATTAAAATAGACCAAAAAATATTTCTCAATTTTTTAAGGTCATTCACATCAAATTGAATGAGCAAAAGGATATTCACACTATTTAATCAATGAAAATACCAATTTATTGTAAATTATATAGATTTTTGTTGAAAAAAAAATAGAAATTGAGATTAAGCTGTCATTTGAATGACAAATTAGAATGGTTTAATGACATTACTTTAAACTCGTCAATTTCAATACAATTGTCAAATGCAAATAAAGAAATGAAGTTGGAAATTTGACGTATCATAAAACAAAATATGGTAGCAAATGTGCTTAGTAATCAATTTGAGCCTAATATAAAATATGTACTTTTTTTGTTTATTTATTTTACTCGTGTGTTCGCTTCGCGATGCTTTTAGCGTTGAAAATCTCGCTCTTTGGAGTTATTTTATTTTTCAAATTACAAAATACGTGATTCTAGCCCGAACAAAACCAAACAGCATCGTTCGCTACTTTTTTTCTCTCTCCATCTGGGCAGAAAATCGTGCCTCGGTCACGTCCGATTCGATTCGCAACCAACCATATCCTCGTCACTCAACCACTTTTATTACTCTGGCTCGCAGAAACTTGTTTTAGTTCGATGTCACATTTCAGTTTGTAACTACATTAAAACGAAACAAGTGAAAAACTATACTTCCACATATCGCTCGTCTCGGAATCTCAGTCTCAGCAAAATTAAGAGAAAGAATGAAAAACGAGATTTGACGAGATTTTTTTTAAAAAACGAGATTAAACGAGATTTTAAAAAAATAACGAGATGTTACAAGATTTAAAAAAAATTGAAGAATTTAGAATTTAAAATGAATAATAAATAATAAATAAATAAAGAATAAATAGAATAATAAAGACTCTCGCACGAGATCTCGTCTCGGAAAACCGAGATTTTTAAACGGCCAAGATCCTGGAAGCTAAGTCAAAAACGTATGTAAATATAAAGTTAAAGTTTATTTGTTGACAGAAGCATTACACACACACATATATATTTATATACATGTATATATATAGTGTACTATTTGTCCAATGGGCAAAAGAGACACGTAATATTGATTCTTGATTAAAAGTAACTGGAGAAGGAGAACAAACATCTAGAGGGGGCGTCGAGTGAGTGAGTGAGTGAGTTAGTCCAGTTGAATTTAGCTGAGTTTATGTATACAATAGCACACAACATTTACCTACCCACCGTATTCTAATTGCAAAATGGATGCCTTTTAAACACCAACTCACTCGCTTCACTTATTAACCCACCACCAACACACATGGGTGCCATTTACGCAGCTCACTCTTTAATTAAACCCCGACTTTGATATTGCAACAACAGGTGGCTTTAGAAATAAGTAAATAAAAGAAAAATAATTTCAATAAATAAATAAATAAATAAAATAAATGCGATGATTAATTGAATGATTATAAAAAGGTGTTAAAGGGTGTTTTGATTGCTCAAGTCGACATTAAGGTGGGTCGCTGGGTTTCTTGATTCACGTTTGGGGAATAAAGGGGAGAGGTGAGTGAAAACTGATTCCATTTCCGGCCCACTCTGCCAGAACAAAGCTTTTAGGGCAATGGCAAGTCACCGAGAAGAATCGCTTAATAGAATAAAAGACGGGTATAAACACACCAGCACCCGATCCAATCAGATCACCGCTTTCTACCTCTGTCTAATCAATAACGACCTCTGATAAAAACTAAAGATGCACGATAATGTTTGTGTTTATCGAATTTGAAAACTCTTTTTCATCACAAATTGATAAATAACATTTTTTTCGTGAAATTATCAAAGGCGGAAGTTGGTGTTTTGTTTAATTATCATTTAACACGCAAATTAAAAGATGAAATGGAAAATATCTTTATTTTATTATTGAAAAGAGGAGAAAAATAAAAAGGGAAAATGGTCGTATAACGACAACAACAACAACAAGTTTGCTATGGCAATCTAAGTTTCTTATCTAACAACTATTCGGCTTGTCAATGTCCTTTTTGCTGGCTCCCTCGAGTACCCCATTCATTTGAAACCCAACACAATACCCCCTCACTCACTACTGCCTTTTAACTATAGTTCAAAGTTGGATAAAAGCAAAGAAAGAAAGAGAGAGATAAATAAATACATAAATAATTGCGTTAAAGTTTATGTGCTTGGGCGAAATTAACACTTCATTTACACGCATGTCGACATAATCGATTTTAAATTTAATTTATTACTAAATTTTGTGTTTATTTTTTTATCTTGAAGAAGAAAAAAATGAATAAATATATTTTTTTGTTTACTTTGATTTATATTCGATTTCGCTTTAAATTTTGTATTTTCTTGAATAACAAATACGTCATTAAACAGGGATGCGGAAGCCATTTTTTTCCCACATGAATTGCAATCAATCTCACTATAGGTGGGCTCAAAGTTGCATTTTTACAGTTAATACTTGATAAAATAATTGGCAAAATGCCAAAAAAACAAAAAAATACATATAACCCATTAAAAAGAAAATAAAAAAATATGCATACTTAATAAATATATGGAAATTTATTTTTTTTTATTTTTATTATTATTATTATTACAGAAAGAAAAGAAAAATGGCGTAATTTATTGTTTTGTATATGATGATTATGATAAATGGTCGTGAATTGGGTGTCCGAGATTAATGTAGATGGGAGAGGGTATTGGTGTCAACCGATTAGCTCTAATCCTCACTCGTCGAGTGACAAGTTGATAAATAGTGGTGTTATTCGTTTTCTTCGGCCCGGTCGACGAGAGATCGATACGAGCAAAAGAGACAAGTGCACAGAATATCAATGCGAATTTAAGCTGCTCTCTATCGGTTTCGAATGACTGCTGTGTCATGTTCTATAATGTGTTTGTTTCTCTCCACAAAACCAGAATCCTATTTACTTTTTAACTGCAATATGATTTTTCAACATGGAAAAGAAAAGAGAAAAAAGAAAAAATAGATATTTTTTAATATTTGAATAAAAATGGAAAAATATTTGACGTTTTTCAAGTTGAAATGTCAACTTTAATACAGTGCAAGGAGACATTTCAAATATGGCGGATTAGAGCATTTTAATGTTGTGCCTGTGTTGTTATAAAATGGGATTTATCATTTCTGGTGTTGGGAGAAGAATGTTTAGAAGGGATTAGATAACAATGCCGTGAGATGTTTGTTAGGAATTAAAATGAGAGAGATATTTTTAACTAAGTTGTAAAAAAATATTTGTTTATTTATTTATTTTTATGTTTATTCGTTTCCCAAGTTACTTGTTTTTGCTTTTTCTTTTTTAGAAGTAAATTGCTTTTCTGGGAATTCTTAATATTTATGTGTATTTTTTTTTAAAATTTAAAAGGAGGAATAAAAAAAATTCATTTGATATTTATTTGTTGGTTTATATGAGACCATGATTTTTATTTTTCACTCGTTGAGAATTCAATCGTAAAAGTTTTTAATATTTGTTTCGCAAACTATCGCCAGAGGGAGGATTTAGAAAATGGCGCGATACAAAGGAGGGAAGAAAGAAACGATAAGTAAGTAAAATAAATAAATAAATAAAGCAAAATAAAAAAATAAAATTTAATGTATTACGTAGGAAAATACATAATTGATGATGATGAGGATGCAGTTTGTAAGATGTTTGCTGATCCCTGTGGATTTAGCAATGGGATTTCCCCATAATACGATGGGCATTTTTACAAGAATCGAGTGGCATATTTTCCGTTTCCATAGCTACCAATTTAATAGCGCTTTCTTAGCGAGTACGATAAGACGAAGACACGATGCAAAGACAAATCGATGAATTCTCAAATCGAGTTAAGTGTGACCGGTGTCACGTATGAAACTTTTAAAAGCATTCTTGCAAACTGCCACTTGAGACGTACTCGCTACAACGTTTGAAAACTTGTCTCGCCGAATTATTTAACATGTTTGTTCACTAACGTCTCACTGACTCAACCTTTTTATTTTCAAAACAATCATCATTATTATTTCATTTATGTACACCGCCATTCAACAAGGTAAACAATTGCGACTTATTAGATAAACAAAACCTAACGACTTGAAAGAAATATTCAATTTTTCATGTATATTCCTGATTATATACAAAAATAACAAAATTCGAAAATCTAGTACACTTGTCAATGATGAATTAGTCAGTAGGTGATGTTTTGCTCATTCAAAAGTGTACTAGAAATCGGAATTTTTACTATTCTTTATTATACCGTGTAACAAATCTCTTGATCTGTTGTTTTTCTTGTCGTATCCGTTGAATTGCTGTAGTTTTGACCATTTTCCAAATAGAACGAGAGAAGGAGGGATTTTGTGTTGTCTACTCTCTGCTCATGTCAATTTCTCAAAACTGTAGTTAAAGAACGTTTTTTCAACACCAAAAGGCCAAAAGAGCCATCGACTGCAAATAGAACTATTACCAAACTCATGAAATCATCTCGTGAGATTTTTTTTTCTTTTCTTTCCCGTCTTGGGTCGATCACATTCCAATGGGATGTCACATAATGTATACCAAAAGCTGTCGAAGCACATTGTGGTCGGGCATTTTAAAAAGGTCATTTCAAGATCCCGCGAGACTCGTAATAATGACAAATCGCCATTAGGCTTATAGTATCACCAAGATTAGCACTCAATTTCAGTCGTTATGCTCATTTATCTACCATGTAAACATGTAAACAGGGATTCAAATTAAAAATCACACGGCATTGCATCATGGAACATTAACGGTCATTCTGTTTGAATTTGAATTATTTGAATTTGTGTATTTTTTAATGTGAAAAACGTTAAAATTGAAAGCTTTTTAATTTTTTTTTCGATATTTTTGATGCTTTTAAGAACTTTGCTCTCAATTCATAACTCAATTGTACTATTGCTCCGCCTTTTGCTTTTGAGCCGAGTTAAATCAATTCTCGCTCTTCTTCTTTTACTTTTCGCCAACGACACACGCAACCAACCACTCACTCGACTTTAACATTAAAAATTCAACACTTAAAACAATTCCTTTTTTCCAACAAATTAGTTATTTGTAAACAAACATGTAACATTAATAAATAAATACTAAATCACTTTTATAAACCTTTTTTTAAATCATTTTTTTCATTTCTTACTCAACATTCACCATTTTGGATTCTTGTCACAATCTTTTTATATCTCCAACGAATCCAACTCCACAAGTACCCAGAGGTACCCCGAGCTACTCATTTATCACACTTGACATTCTACTTTTCAATACCCCACTGCGTTCGAATCACCTAAATCAATTTAGACATTTTTTTATTTATAATTTTATTTTTAATTTTATTTATATATATAAAAAATTAATTAATTAATTAATTAAATTCATAATTTAAGTGGAATTAAATAATTAATAAAAAGGATTTTGATTCTGAAATTACAAATCCTTGGTGCTTTGCACTTGTTGTTGACATGCGAGCAACATTAGTCGAATTAATTATTAAATGTACATTTATGAAATGGATATGAAAAATGCGTCTCAAGTGCATATTAATTTGACTCGGATAGCGAATCTAAGCAACAAATTTTTCATCAACGCTTGCTCGGCGTCAATCAACAGTTGCTTCCTGTTTGCCTTCCATTAATAGATAAAAAAAAAACATTAGATGCAACCTTCAATTTGAACCTACAATCTTTAGCTATTGGATAAAACGTAACGAGGATTGTTGGGTGTGGGCCAGGATCGAATCGATTCCACGGTATTCACTGACCGGTGTCAGGTGAAAACAATTTCAAGCTGTGTTCGGTCTCCAACTTTTTTTTTTAAATTTAAATTTAAAAAAAAAAATGAGGCAGGTAAAATGCATGCGAGATTATTCACGCATCTCCAGAGTATGTCTAAGGCAAAATATCAATTTGTAATTTACATATTTGTGCTCAGAGACATTTTATTTAGATGAAATTTATGCATGTATTCTTTATCGATGAATTATTGAGTGTATTATGCACGAATCAATAAGACCGAAAGCCATATTTTTCTCATTTTCCTATTGGTTCTTTATTCATATTTAATCGAGTAAGTTTTGTTTCAAACTTTTCTCATTTTTCATTTTTATTTTTTAAATTAATTAAAAAATAAAATAAAAAAGAGTTTAAGTCATACAATTAGGTAAATGGAGAAAATGGTATTGCAAATTTTTTTCTTGTTAATCCGAAACTATCTTGTTTTTCATGGTTCCATGAGTGCAAGTGGTCATCTGGAAGAGGAAACTCGCTCATAGCGTCTTCTTCTCCCATTTGCTCCATTAAGTTTATCGCTTTTTCTTCAAATCCTTATCCAACATGCTACAGCCATCTGGTGTTGATATTTTTCTCTAAACACCATCTCTGTTTTAATTACCTAAAAGTAGATAAGAAAATTTAATAATTCCGTATAAACATTTACAGTACAAATTAACGTCGCGAAATAATTATCAAAATTACACAATTTTATCAATTATGCAAATGAAAGTGAGGAAAATTGCAAATTTGGCTCGCAAATTATTGATTAAAAATCCAAACTCAATTGAACTGGGAATAAGTAGTTGGAATGAACGAATGATTTTTCTTAGGTGATAAATAGCATTTCCATCCATGTCTTGCGGGTATCGGAATATACGGTACGAGACGACACCTCATTAGTGTCAAGTTGGGCTTAAATTGTAATTGGCTCGATTCGTCTTTATCGTCATCTAACATACATCATTGGTTTTCGTCTTTAAACTTTAACTCGTCAAATAGAGAGCTGATTTCAATGCAAATTCACGTTAAGGGAGAAATGTTTTTTTTTTTATTTTATTCTTCGAACTTGCAAACATTAAATGGGTCTCTTCGACGCTTTACAGTTGACAAACAAAACAGTCCGAGAGCAAATGTTTGTTTACGTTCACTGGGGACATGTGACGTCACGCGAATTTATTCCTCTATTTTGAATAATCCTCAAAGAATAAGTAAATATATTTTTCTCTCTCTTAATGCACTTAACACATGACATGAAATGCTGAGTAAAGACCAATGCACGCCTAATTTCATTGCTTATTGACGTGTTTCTTTAGTCAATCTTTGCTGACACTACACCAACGGTTTTTTTCTCTCTCTCTTTTTTTCCTCGCTTCTTTTCCAACAAACTTGTGTTACACACATATATATATATTTATACTTTACTTTTAAAGTGCTTCCGTCTGGTGTTGAATTCACTTTATTTCCGGTCTCATATAAATGAGTGCGAAAGTTTTACTCGCAAATCTTTTCACACTGTCGTTGTAGCTTTTTAAAATTTGATCGAGTGCATTCACTTAGCTACGGAAGCTTGTTGAATGCAGAAGCGTATTTTAGCTACGGAAGCTTGTCGAATACAGAAGCGTATTGAGAACATGGTGATTTCTTTTAATTAATAAACAAAAAAAAGATATCTTGACGATGAAACTGATGTTTTTATCTCGTTACAGAAGCAGCAACAAATATCTGAAAATGGCAATTTTGACAATAATTCAAGTAAGTACATCCATATTTAATATATCGAATTGCGAGTCAGCAAGTACGGTAATCTTAATGCTACAAGTAATTAATTTAATTGCACATTGCAATTTAATGGGATAGAAAATGAGAAAAAATTAAAGTGAGAGCAAATTTTAATGAAACTTCTACTCGACTTGTTTGATGTAAATAACAATAAAAAAGTTTGATACGTAGAAGTAAAAAAAAAAAGTTTGAAATAGTAATCCAATAGTTTTCCATTTGTTTTTGACGATAATAGTTTGAGTGGGCCATGGTCCCTTGGTCGATTCAGTTCGATAGTCAAGTTGCATTTGGAGTTGAGCAAGGAGTGAGGATATTGTATAAAGCCCCTGCACTCTTCTCCTTTATTTTATTTTATTGCAAATATAGACTCGAGTCAGTGGCAAGTAAGACGTCATCATTCATTCTCACGTTTGTTTGTATTTCGATCGGGATTACGCCTACCGAACCGCTTAGTGAAATAAAAACAATTCTATTAAGTTGAGTGATATAGTTGCGAAAAACACTTTTCAAATTGCTTTTTTATATACAAATACTTTTCTTTTATATTATCTTTTATTTTTTCTGTGTTATCTAAAACGTGAGTTGATGGTAAAGAAAATAAGAAAAGGAAAAACATGTGCTCGGGTATCAGTTATCACAAATTAGGGTTGAATTTGACCCTAACAGGAAAAATATATAAATAATGATTTTTATTAGGCTTGGAAGTTAAAAGATATTGTGAAATTAATAATTTATTTGGGGTTTTATTTGATTTTTTTAAATTTGAAACTTTTTTCTAAGATGGCCGCCAAATTTGTTTCAAGGTTGTGAAGGAAATGAATGTTTGGAATTTGGGTTAGTATTATTACTCAATTAAGCATATTTGACCAATTTATTTTAAAAATTAGTATAATTTTCTTTTTTTTTAATAATATTTAAAGTGAGAAATGTGAGTTAACCGACACCTGTTGTATTTAGTGGAGATTTTTTCGATTTTTTCGTGTTTGTTGTTGTTGTTGTTTGTATAATTGGCATTAAGAAGCGAATGCAAAATAGTAGCAAGATGAGAATTGTCGATTTAGACGTGGTGAAATGGAGGGAGATTTTGCTCGTGTAATCATAATTTGAGTGGTAAAGTAACAAGATGCTCGTTGCCCGCTCTTGGAAATGGCAGGCTTTGTTAGGCTTAACTTGATGACGTGATATGTTTGTGCAATGAAGTCGACACCGAATCGACATGATAGCTCTAGAGATTTTCTCTCTAATAATTCCAAAAATTGAACTTTACCAACAAAAACTTTTTCCTTAACATTTCATAGCAAACAAAAATGATTTTTTTTCTTTTTCATTCCTTCCGCCATTACCGCAGACAAAGGAAACTGCGCAAATGGCGGGAAATGGTTATGTCGATCGGAAATTTATATAAAATGACGGGGAAAAGGTGAGAAATAATAAATTGTATCAATAAAAGAAATTTGAAATTACATTTAAAGAAATGTATCTATTGATGTATACGAACCCCACCTAAGGGTGGGGTTGCCAACATTGAATATACATTGTATCACACATTGTATCTACATATTCAAACTCGATTTGTTCCGTTAAAATGATTTGACAAATGTCTCAAATGACAATTCGTCTAATTGAAAATTGATTTGAATTTTATTTTTATTTTTTAGTGCGTGTTTGATCAATAAAACGAAAACTGTGATTAAAACCTAAGCAAGTAGAAAAGAAGAAAAAAAAGAAAAATCTATAATGTTTTTATATTTTATGGCCATGTCATAAACTTGCGGTGAGTTATAAATGTCTATAAATTCCAGCGAGGCATTAAGAGCTTTTAGTGAAAATATGACTAAATTGACATCACTATATCTACATTTATACACATTTTATTTTGATTTTTCTTTGAATTTTATTTGAAAATGTAAAATTTAAAAAAAAAATGGAGAAAAAGTTTTATTTTTATTTTTTTTGAAAATATTTTTTTATTTCTCTTTTTTTAGGGGATCAGAAATTGAACACGAACATTTTTGTAAATAGTAAAAGACAAGAGGGTGAACGAGTTGTGGTTTTGCGACACGTTCAAGTGATGTTTCAACCCGAGGTGAACAGTTACATGCTTTTTCCATTGCTCTTTGTGGAAAAACTCTGACAGGTGAGAGTGAGTCGAACAGATAAAAAGAAAAAAAAAAAAACTTTTGCAATTGGCAAAAATTTTTTCTTTTAAATTTAAAAACACAAATATAAAAGTTGTATCTAAACATTGAAAAACACAAACAACTCAGTAACGAAACATAATTACGACACAATCATTCCCTTTTTGCTCCCCGGAGATTTGCAATTGGTCATAAAACCCGGGATCATTTGCAACTTGTTAAAACACATTTAACGAGCAAAAAGAGAAAAAAAAATGTAAAAAAAAAATATTTTTGAAATTTTGATTTGATTTTTATTTGTATTTAATACTAGTAAATGTCGGTTGACCAGTCAAGTTTTATATAAGACTCCTGAGGCAACACTCGGTGCCCCCAGTTTGCCTGACTAGTTGTCACTCTCCATTAGTGGCTGGCACTATCAGTGACCCTCGGTGAAGGGTGTGTGTGGATTTGCGAACTGCATGATGGGAATAAGATAGGCTTTCGATGAAGTGGAAGGATGGAGAGGTGGGGTGGTGTGCATGCTGTGATGGGCGCCCAGAATTCTTTGCCCGGATCCACACCGTTGATTGGTTGGTCCTTTTGGACCCACGCCAAAAGTCCACATATCCCAATCGAGAGTGTGCGATCGAGAAGGCACCAAGTGGCGCGCGTGCGGGCCCCTTTTCGCATCCCCTCGTGTGTATGTGTATATAACGCATTTATATAGGTAAGTTTTTGTTTACTTAATTATCATGATGGAGCATTTGTTTATTTTCCAACACCATTTTAGAAACAAATTGATCCTTTAAGCTTAAACGTGTTGTCTGTGTTGAGATGCGTGGGCCGGTTTATTAATGACTCTATCACTTGACCACTCTTTAACTTGTGTCAAGGATTAGAATTCGAGTTATTAATTGCTCAATTTATTTATTATATATATAAATAAATAAATAAATAAATATTAATTTGTTTTGTTTTGTTTTGTTTTATGATACGAGTCGGTTGAATTAATAGTCATGCATTTGGTCACAAATCTTTTTCTTTTCTTCTTTTTATTTTCCATTTAAAAGAGGTATATTGTGTGTGTAAGTAAGATGTGAAAAACGAGGGCTCAGTGAAAGAGGGAAAAGAAATTGGTGAATAATTCATAGTGTGATTAAACTGGCATTTAGTGGTGGGAGCAAGTTTGATCCAACCAATTGCACTGTATGTTAAAAGGCAAGATAATGAGAACTATCTTTATGTTGCCAAAAACCATTCTTTTCTCTTTTCTGTAGATAACATAGGTTTTATAAACAAATTTTTTTTTTGTTTTGAATAAAAAAAAAAATAGTTTACGCACAAAATTCCATTTTGCAATCTCATAAACAACTGAGCCTTATGTAGTAGCCATTATTTCTCATCACCAATACACACATAAATTTGTTTTATTTTATTCTGATGGATTTCAAACACATAAACAATGAGAAATAAAGAAAAATATAGAATAAAAAGTTTGAAAATTGAATAAATAAATAAATAAATAAATAAATAAATAGATCTCGGAAAAAAGGAAGAAAAAAAGTGCAAAAATTAGAGTTCAGTGCATCGATATGCATCAGGTTTTGATCAGATTTGATGCAGAGAAAGGAAAGTTGTAAATTTTTCATCGATGCAAGGCAAGATATGTTGCATTATTGATGCAGAAAACACAAAGTGCAACTTTACTCTTACACTAAAGTTTTTCTACTTTTCTAACTTTGACTCGGGATCAAGAATGCGATCTAGTTGCATCAGATTTCAACGTCTTTTTCCATTAGCCGATTGTTGGTTGCTAATTGTTAGTTTTGTTTGACTTTGAGTTGAGTTTCAAGTTTGATTATAACCCAAACTCGCTATGGGTATCTTGAGACTCGACCCTGGTTTTATTTTTATTTTTTCAAGACTCAATTCTCAACGGTCTAATCAGTGATTAGTGTTTATTCCTACGAGAATAACAAGTTGTCTTTCTCTTTTGCATATAATTTGATAAAGTTTTAAATTACATTTTAATTTTTAAAAAGAGTAATAAAAATGAAATTTGGCGTTGAGTTTGAGTTTGGATATAAAGTTGTTATTTTTATTTGAATATGAATGCTTCATTTAAATTCAAAAGCAACAGCAAGTTGACAAGCATAATTAGCTTTTAAAAGTGTACACGGCCGAGAGGAAACAACTTTATTTATACAATGGAAATATGATTAATTTGAAATTTTAAAATTCAGAAATTTTGAAATTTTCAAAATGAACGTTGCTTGTTTGACTCGTCGATTTTCGAAGCGAATTAACAAACCTCTGTAAGATGATCCAGCCGCTTTACTAGAAAGGCTTAATGAAAAGGAAATTGATGGTCGATTAAAACTTGAAGCCAGCTCATTTGTGGTGCATTGACATAGCACTAAATAAAAAAATCTCCACCTCATCACCAATTAAATGCAATTATTACATCATCATTCGTGTCATCCAACCAGTTGTTAGTTAATATTTTTTAAATTATCATTTTTCTTATTTTTTTGTTGTCAAAATTTATATAAAATATCATCATCACTCAACCATGGCGGAAATTAAAAACCATACAAATTTTTAAAAATTTTCAAACAATTTCCTGTTTGATATATATATATATATATATTTTTAAAAAAAGAATTCTTTGTAAGATGTCGGTCAATTGTAGGATAAACTGTAACATGATCAGTTGGATGAATTTAAACAGACTTTCTTTTCTTTTTATTACAGATTAACTTAACAGCTGTACTTTAACTTTACATTCCACATCTGATATAGTAAGTTTTTTTCATTTACATTTTGTTAAATTTAATTTTTTTTTACTATTTTTAAAAAAATAAGTGCTCGTACGGACCATTTTTTATGCTCGTACTTGAATTGATAGGATAAAGTGGAAAGGCCTAACATTCATTCACTTTTATCACATGTATACACAGCATGCTTCATCCATATATTCCAACGCCAGGCCTCTAGAGATACTTAAATTATTTATATAAGTCTAATCAGACCTCTAGCTCACTATATTTTTTTTTGCTACCTGAAACAGGACATGAATACTGAAAAAAAAGTCTATTAAATATAGAAAATTTTCTTTTTATTTTAAAAGTTGAGAATGATGCGTTTAAATGACAGCATCAAATTATTGGCAGTTAGATAAAAGATTAGAAAAAAGCTTTTCTGTGTTTTTAAATGCCACTTTTATTCATATATTGAAAGAAAATATATATAATTTTTTTTCTTTCTTTTTTTATATATATATAATAAAAATTGCTGTTGGGATGTGACAAAGAAGCGTTAACAAGTTCAGCAGGGTAGCCATTACTGTTTCATTCGATTTGTCACTTTTGACAGAAAAGAGAGCTCTTCTGTCAACATCTTGATAACACAAATTCAACACACAAATAAGTTGAACTACACAACAAAATGTATGATGACGTGCCAATTTAAAAATACATTTCGTATCTATTCTCTTGTATTTGCAAGTATTTTTCAATTATTTTTTATCTTTTTTATTTGATTTTTCAATTTTAACCTGTTGGGATTTTTCGAAAAAAAGAAATGATTTGATTAGATTAGAAAAGAGAGAAAAAGGTGTATGGGTTGTGATTGTCATGCGCATGCTCAGTGGCAGCTGCATCTGTTTAAATTTTCTCCGAATAGTATAAGAGAAGTAGGTGGGGGTGAAGAGGAAATTACCTTGCCGTGCCGCCAGGTGGCACACGGGTGACTGATGGCGCCCTGGGGTCCATGAGGGAACGATCAATGAAGAGAGTGAACGTCTTGCAATGGACTTTTCTCTTTTACGTTAAGTGGAGGGGCCAACTGCCTTTTCCCCGCTCTCCCACGAGAACTAAAGCGTACAATGTGTCTCTTCAACATTTTTACAAGCACATATCGAGTCAACTATAGCATATTGATACGACATATGAACATGACGCATGAGAAAAAAGAAAAAGAAAAAGAAAAAGAAATAAATTTATTCAACTGACATTGATTTTAAAAAGTTAACTAAAGTGAAATCAGTTTGTAAAGTTTAAGTAGATGTAATGGCTATTTGTAGTCGAGCCTTTGGGCGTTTAAGCGAGTGATGGTGGTCTCTAGAGAAGTATTGGCCAAGCAAATTTGTCGTCGTTGAGTGTAGAGCAATCTTGTGTTATGTGTTGGTAAATGCAATTGATTAGTTCACTTGAACTTTCACGAGATGGCGTCGTTTGAGTTTGAAAATGTCAACCGTTGATTTATTATATATATTTTATTATTTCAGTTATAACATGATGGAATTAATACATATTTCATTCAGGTGACATTGCTAACACCCTATGCCTCAGGTATTAAAATTGGTTTAGAATGTTATAAATAGAAAATTTTGTTCAAACAGTTTGATTTTAATTTTAATTTTAATTTTAATTTTAATTTTAATTTTAATTTTAATTTTAATTATTATTAAAAGAGCCATGAGGTCGATTCGATGTCATTCTACGAGAGATATTTTGTTAGCAGCTGCTGCATTCTCTCTTGTTTCCCTCTATATCACTTACCAACTTGGATCGCCTTTAGTTGACCGAGGAATCCTCGCAGGTAATCAATGCCTAAACTAAAACATTGGAGAAAAAAGAAATATTCGATTAATGGCTGATATTTCAGGATCTCAAAGTTGGTTAACTGTACAACCAGAAAAAGATCAACTTCTGCGAGCAATTCTATCACAAATGGGCGCTACTAGCAAAAATGTTGAGCGTCAACAAGCGTCGAAATTAGAAAAGAAACTAATTCAAGTAAAAAGACAATTTTATGCTCTACGGAATTTTGAATCCATTTAAATGTAAATGTAAAAGTAAAAAGTTGATTTGCATCGAAATGAGCTTGTTTTGATAACTGATCTGGAAACTAAGTACATATGGTTTGGGTGGTAATAATTAAATTTGATTTGAATTCATTTCAGTTAGAACAGAGAAGATGGGAAGCGATTCAAACATTGGGAAAAGTGGCCGTTATTAGAGGACAGAAAGGAATCGTTGAACGTGATTCGCCAATTTATAGAAAAGCTTTAATCAAACACGCTTTTCAACTTTATCCGAATAACAACACTCAAGGTTTTATTACTTGTACATTTAATTAATTTTATTATTCTCACCGTTTCTAACTTGATTTCATACATGAAATTAGACGAAAAGAATTTAAGTAAAGAAAATAATTGGCTTCTACTTTTATGTATGAGTTTTACTGATGGTGATTCAGGTTCGTGTTTAGAAAAATCTTCCTATTCTCACATGAAACCCTATCAAAAGGTATATCGTAATAATAATCTAAATTTGGTTTTGAAAATTATGCAAATTGAATTCCTCTGGCTAAATTCAATTTTTAGATCAATCGCATTCGTGGAATTCGCAACACACTATGGAGGAAAGATGGTTTTTGTTTAACTATGACTACAGCTAGACAATTATCAGGTTTAAATTTTAAATTTTGAATTTTAAATGTAGCTTAATTAATTAAATAATTAATTAATTAATTAAATAGCTGCTAGAAGAAGTCATTTGACACCACTTTGTTTCGTGCTTCCAAATCAAATCCAACAATTTATTCATGTTGCTGATGCTTTAGGAGAAGATGCTCAATGGATATTGAAACCCCTAACACCCGGCGGGACTATCGAATTGGTCGATGATTTAGAATCGTACGGAAAAGATCGACTTAAAAAGTATATCAAATAACAAAAGGAAATTTTATCTTGTCTTGTTCTATTGAATTAATTGATTTTTCACATAAGGCATAGTACACAACAACCACTGTTAGTACAGCAATATTTTCCTCATCCATTTCTCGTTTTTGGTACACCCATCAGTTTACGTGTTTATGTATTAGTTACATCGGTTTCACCACTCAGGGTATTTTTGTCTAACGAAGGAATTGTCCACTTTAGACAAAGTGTTTCGAAAGGTTTTAAAAAGGTAAAAATTAAAATTGGAATATTAATTTAATTTAATTGAATGATTAATTTTTTGATTGTTAGATGTCAAATAGAACATGGCTTCTTTCTCAGTTATGGCATTACGTTGCAAGAAGTTATGGACAACATGCTGTACGATTAGCATTAGCAAATATTCAATCGCTTATCGTACAAACTTTACTCGTAGCTGAAACAGTGATAGCAGCTCAATTTGATAATAAATCAAGGTTTCTATTTAAATTTCTATATTTAAAATTTAAAAATTTTAAAATTTATTCATTTCTTTTGTTAAAAAGGTGTCAACATTGCTTTCAGATGTTAGGGTTTGATCTAATTTTAAATGCATCCTTCCATCCGGTAGTGCTCGAGGTTAATTGTTTACTAATTTATTTGACTCTCAAGTCTCGTATACAACGAGATTACAAATGGCATGTTTGTTGCATTGGTTATTTAAGGTTAATGGTCAGCCAAACTTGCAAGAAAGTTGGAGGGATGATGGATGGGCAGCCAACGGGGTGAAACGAGGGTTGGTCGAGAGCATGTTGGCTTTGTTATTTGCAACAAACAATGTTGCGCGAGATGTGGCAGATGCGATGGACCAATGCGCCGATAACATCGGAGTTATGGTATTTATATTGCTTGATTCGTCTATAAAAATATGATGCGTTTGATTTGTGTAAAAGGGTTTAAATTGCCACATTTCCAATGATTTATGTCTGTCCGAAGACGATCTTCATTTATTAATGGATGCTAGACGAGAGAAGTTGAATCGCGGTGCTTTTAAACAGGTTAGTTTGCTCTTTTAACTCTTTACATTTTTAAACATTTTCCCACTCTTTTCCTCAGTTGTATCCTGCATTAGGCTCCGAGAAATATACGGCCTTAATACAAGATTTAGAATATTTTCTCGGTTTACCTAAAGTTTCCTCTTTACCCGGTGTGATATCTTTCAAGTATGTAATTTCCTTTATTTATTTATATATTTATATGTATATTTTTTTGTTGTTTTCGGTGATGATGATGATGATAATGAATGTGAGCGATTTTCAGAGAATCGTTCGTGCACAATACTGCCGACATGCATGGTTTATTAACGAGTTTAGAACGTTGTTATAACCATCAAGCAATGGAGGACGATTATGATTTTAATATGGACGATAGCGATTTTTGGTAATTGGTTAAATTCAATTACGTTTGAATTTTTATTTTTATTTTTATTTTTATTTTTATTCCGTGTTTGGTTTTGGATAGGACGAGGTTCAATATGAGTACTGCATTTCGCACTCCGGAAAATATAACTCGAAAGTTTGAAACTCAAGGTATTTTTAATAAGAGAACGAATTTTTACTCCATTTTGATATTTTTTTAATGTATATTCTTGCAAGATTTATTATCGCGGCCTCCGTGCAATGAAGGTAAGTCGTAGTTAGTGCAAATTGATACCAGGTGACAGGACTGTACAGACCGATGTGCTGTCGATTTAAGATCCAGTCACAATGCCGTACCTGTTGAATATCTTCTCGCAACCGAAACTCAACCTCACACCTCCATTTTCACCTTTAATCGTCGAATTTACAGCTACAGTTCCTTACGATCAGTTAATGGTAACAGTTTGGGCATTCGCGCAGAACTGTCAAAGTGAAGCCAGACTCGATGATAAATTCGGACCGTCACAGTAATAAATAAAATGGCATTATTTAATTGGTTTTCCAAATAATTTTAGTCTTTTTTATATCAGATCTGCAAATTATACATTAGGATTGGGCGATAACCGCATTACATTCGTAATTGTCGACATTCGCCATACAGAACCATGGGTAATAAATAGTTACAGTATAGTGGTTCATCGGGCTGCTCCGACGGAAAACGAACCAATCTTTGATGTATCTCGAAATCATCAAGTTTGCGCGTTAAAACAAGTGAGTTACTGACAAGAAAAATTGAAATTATTTAATTTATTTATTCTAGAATTGTTTTAGGATTGTGATTTAAGATTAGTTCCTAATGATCCCTGTGGAATACAAAAGGATACCAACATGAAAAATTGGTCCGATTACGAGACTGTTGTGGCTAATTTACCAATTTGTGACAAGGGAGATGCGTTTGGTAAATAGAAAAATAACTTTTCTAATATAACACTTGATTATGATGATTTCAGGTCGCTGGCTTCTTCCATGTACATCTTGTTCGGATCGATCGACTTGTTTTTGGCGCGAAGCATTCTGGGCTCCATTCGAATGTCGTCATCCATTCATAAGTCAACCAATTTTAGCACAATGTCTCGCAGGTAAAAAGGTAAAAGTAAATAAATTCTAACAAGAAAATAGCATAATTTATTGATAAACGACGACATTTTGTGTATTTTTACTCAGTTATTATTCATCGGTGATTCGACCAATCGTGGTATCATGCATTATTTAATGGAACGATTAAATGGAACGTTGGCAGAATGGGATAAAACGCATCACATTCGAGTGCATACCAATTTAAACGGCGGCAAAACGGCCATTAGTTTCGCCTATTATCCACAATTCTGGCTTCCAACCAATGAGAGACCAGTGTTTAATAAGGCTCTTTATCAATTACTCGAGAGGTACTGTAATGAGAAAAGGCGACTTTATGGCGACTCACTAAATAATAGTATATAGGTCACGACCACTAGAAAACAATAGCAATACCATTTTAATAGTTGGTGGAGTCCATTGGTTAGCAACTCAACATTTACACATGTTATTACAAGCACTTCGCAGGTACTAGCAATAATATGCTAAATGAGATTGATGCATGAAATTTGATTTACTAATTGATTTTTATTTAAGAGATGGATTACAAGGAATTCATCTGGTGATGAAAACTTTAGGATCTGGATTTCATTTACCTGTAAATGGTGTCCATTGTTTATCTCAGGTATTTATTTAGTTATTTATTTAATTAATTAATTGATTGATTTTATATTATTTTCTAGGTAGAACAAAGGAAATTGTTACTACACAGTCGAGGGTTATCTGAATTTGCCAAACATTATAATTTCGACATCATCGATACATTTAACATCACAATACCTCGTTTTCGAGATTTTTTACAAGGAAAATGTGCCTGTCATTTTCATAAGGTTAATTAATTTGATTAAATTGAAAAATGAGGATTTAAAAATATTGTTGTGTTTGCATATTGACAAGGTTGTGCCACTGGTTTCCGATAATACGAATAAGGAGTATCGCTACCATGTAGAAGGTCCAGTGAATGCAGTGTATTCGGAAATACTCATCAGTAGATTATGTAGCAGTTACATTGTGCGGCAATTACCGTCAAATTCTTAAGGTTGATTTGAGCATGTTTAATGAGGTTTTAGTTAAATTGTGATTTTCAAGTTGGGATTTGTTATTAATTTGCAGTCGAGTGTAAATAATAAGATGAAGTGCAATGCCAACAGTGATATGACAGATTGTTTTGTTTGCCCGTCCTTGATATTAACATTGGTTGAAGAAAGCAATAATATTGCTGCAATTGATTTGGTCCATTTGGTTTGAATTTGGTTCCTAAGGTAACCGTTGTTATACGAAAAAGAAGATAATGATAATGCAATTTAGTTACTGTAATCAGAATTATAACTGTTGTGTATATGAAAATCATGTAATTAATGAATATAAAATGCCAATTAATTGTGAATAAATATCTTTTTAAGTTACATTTGAAAAGATTGTTGCGATGTTTATTTGTTTGAATAATGTTTATAATGAATAATGTTTTAAATAATTTAAAAAGTTGTTGCTAGGTGGCTGTTATTTTAACAGCCACCTAGTGTTAATGTTGTGATTTTGTCATTATTAGTCTTAAACTCAATGGATATTACATCAAAAACTGAAGTTCAAAGTGAAATTAAACCTCAATGGTATAAAGGATGGGAAACTGTTCAAACATATTTTTCTGGTACATTCCGTGATAAATGGAGCAGGAAGTTAGAATTTATCCTAACTTGTCTCGGATATTGTATCGGCTTTGGTAATATTTGGAGATTTCCTTATGTAGTGCACAAAAATGGAGGAGGTTATTATAGAAATTTAAGCCTACTCACATAATACATAACGTTGATAAATAATTGAAGGAAATTGAAACTCTTTTCAGGTGCATTTTTCCTGCCGTACGTTTTAGTTCTTTTACTGGTAACATTGCCGATTTTTTATTTGGAAACACTTTTGGGACAATTCACGGGTTGTACTATTATTTCTGCTTTCAATTTTGCTCCTGCTTGTAAAGGAGTTGGATTTTCTTCTTTAATGGTGTGCATATATGGCGCAATCTATTACATCCTGTTTATGGTTTATGCATCTGTATACTTCTTCCAATCATTTGCTTATGAATTACCCTGGAAGCATTGTCAAGCTGACTGGGGAGCTACTAAAAACTGTTACGACCGTGATCTTACGATTTATGTATAATTAATTTTGAACATTTATTGAACATTTCATCATTTCTCTGTGTTTATTATATTGATTTTTACAGAGCAACGAATCTGCAAGGAAACGTTTAGCGCATTTCACAACTCCAACTGAAGAATATTGGGAGTAAAGTTGAATTAAATTAAAAATTGTAATATAAAAATGTAATTGTTTATATAGAGTTGCCATTTTGCATTTGAAAGAGAACAATGTTGAATATGATATTGATAACTTAGGATCAGTTCAACAGCATTTATTTGGCATGTTACTGTTTAGTTGGGTTCTTCAATATATATTACTTATTCGTGGTATTAAAATTTCCGGAAAGGTATTAATAAAATAATTTACACAATTTATTTTATTCTGATTTACATATATTTTTTTTAATGTAGGTTGTATATTTTACTTCGACATTCCCCTTTCTGGTACTCATTGCACTTCTAGCGTATACAATACAAATGGATGGAGCAACAGATGGTCTTGTATATCTGTTTACACCAATGTGGAGTTCACTGATGGAGCCTTCTGTATAATTATGGGTCACATGCACAAGAGCTTTTTATTGCACAGAAAGCTCTTCTGCAGTGCCCAAAAGTTAAGTACTCGTATATACTCGATCTAAAGCTGAGTTTATTTGGCAAAATCCATCGCTTTAAAGTAGGGGGGTCAGCTTATGAACGGTCACACACTTTAAAATTTTACTCTTCAAAGTAGGGGGTTGGCTTGCGAACGAACCAGCTTTGGATCGAGTATATACGGTAATTGTGTAATTTACACAAATATTATTTTGTTTTTTGCAGGTTTGGCGTGCAGCTACAACTCAGTCATTTTTTTCTACTGGAATTGCATATGGCTGTCTTAGTCTTTATAGTTCATATAATGATTTTCAATATCCGGTTCAACCGTAATGAAAAAAAAATGGAAATTTTGGTTAAAATGATTTTTAATAATGTTTTTAATGTGTAGAATTGCAACTATAGTAGTTATTTTGGATCTGTTTGCTAGTGTTTGTTCTTCCATGACAATTTTTTCAGTTTTAGGTAACTTAGCCAAAAAGTTAAATGTTAAAATCACGGAAGTTGTTCATCAAGGTATCGCTACATTTGAATGTGTTTGAATTGGAATATCAAGTTTATTTTTAAGGACCTGGTTTAGTTTTTGTGATTATGCCTGAAGCAATAGCTAATATGCCAGGATCTCATGTTTGGAGTATTTTGTATTTTCTAATGCTTTACACTGTAGGAATTGATTCCCAGGTATAATATTTCTGGGTTTTAACAGATATTTATTGTAATTTGTTTCTATTTTACAGGTTGCTATGGTTGAGAATTTAGTAACAACAAGTTATGAGGAAATTCCAAAATTGGAAAAACATAAGGGTAAAGTAAGAGTAATTGTGTGTCTTGCTCTTTTCTTCTTAGGAATTCCTCTTACAAAAAATGTACACAAGTAGATTTTTACTCATTATTTATCCATCAAATTATTAATAAATTCTACTTATTGATTTTTTTAAGGGCGGAATTTATGTTATCAACTTTCTAGACACATTTTCAGCTGATTTCACTTTACCTACAATCGCATTGTGTGAATTACTTTCAGTTATTTATGTTTATGGTGAATTTTTCTTTAATTTTTTTTAATTGATTTTATTAATTTCATACATTTTTTAGGTTATCGCAAGTTTGCTCACGATATTCACTTCATGACCGGTAGTAAAGTAAATTTATATTGGGTGATATGTTGGCTTGCTCTTGTTCCTGTTTCACTTTTGGTAATTTAACTTTGGAAAACTTTATTGAAATATTGTAAATGATTGACACAATTTTGTGCACACAGGTTGTTCTTGCTTTAAGTACATTTCACACAGACGCTTGTGGAGCATTTTCAACCAGTTACTGCATTGCTGGTTGGTTTCTCGCTGGTAGTTGTCTCATTTCTATTCCAATATTTGCCATAATTTATTCATGCGTCTTTTATCACAAAGGAGTGAGTAAATATTTTAAGATTTTAATCAAATATCTTAATTTTTAATAACATCAAATTCAAATTAAAGATGAAATGTAAAAATGCATTTTTACCCACATCTGACTGGGGTCCTCGAGATCCAATAAATAAACTTTTGTATCTCCAATGGCTAAAAACAAAAGGAATGGTCGATGAAAATACTACTGAGATGTTGGACGAATTGCAATTTGAAGTGACTGACGAACTTCCAACGCTAGAAGCAGTTATTAAAGACCGAGTTTTAAATCAAAGGGTTAGCATTTTTCAACGTTTCAGCAAAAATTTTCGAGCAAGTGAAATACAGATATTGGAATCTAGAGAACAAGTGAAATAACTAAGCTAAATTTGATAATTTATTCTTTTTATATATTAAATTAAATACAAAAAATATGCTTTTTAATTACTACAAATAAGCTGATGTTAAATCACCTGTTAATAATTCCGAAATTATCAGATAAAGTGCTTGCTTTTCTACTGAATTCATGTCGTTTCTCTTTAGCAATAGCTACACGTTCCTTTACTTTGTTAAATCTGTGATAAATTAAGAGACAAGTGTTTTGTCCATTGTAAACATTATTACCAACCTAGCTTACGCTTGTTTATCCTTGGCTAACTTTAATAAATCGGATAAAAATTGTACGAGTTGATTATAACATGTATCAAAATCCTCATTTTCAAGAATTAGATCGAATTTTCCTGGCTGCATAGCTGAAATGAAAATATTTTCATGTATTTGAGTTAATAAAATAATTTTTCTATTACCGTATGACATTTCTGCATCCGCTCTGTCCAGTCTTTCTTTCAAATTTTCTTCTGTACCTTCTCGAGCTAAAATACGTTTTTCCTTAAATTAAAAAAAAAAGATATTTCTAAAAATTGTTATTAATAATAATAATCATTAATTACCAAATCATTTTTACTAGGCGGCATGATGAAGACGAGTTTGGCTCCTTTGTAAGTTTTTCTAATGGCATCGCATCCGTTTATATCAATTGTGAGTATACAAATTTTACCCGATTGTAAAATATCATCGACAGTTTTTTTCCTGCAATGATTTAATAATTTACTAAAATATTTTAGTCTAGAAATATTTTTTTTTATATTAACGTGGTTCCATAAGTATTGCCAGCAAATATCATGTATTCCAACAACTGTCCACTTTCAATGATGATCTTCATCGTTTCATCGTCGACAAAATGGTAATCTACACCGTTTATCTCAGTTGGTCGCGGTTTTCTAGTAGTGTCTAAAAAAGTTATTGATTAAATTTATTTTACAAAAAATAAACAATAAATTTTAAAAAAATGTTACGTGATGCAGAATGAGCAATAAATTGTGGAAATTCATTTAGCAGACGATTCATTAGACTCGTTTTACCGCCACCTGAAGGTGCACAAAGAACAACCGGAACTAAATCCGGCAATTTCGGCACTACGAATGCATAGTTAACAAATAGATACATGAGAATTAAATTAATATTTACAAGTGAATCCATATGGCAATTGTCCTTTTTTTGGTGGAGGATATCTCGGTGGCATATGTTAAATGTTTGCTCTCGGTGTCCAAATTAGAACAATATCTGATGTTGCAATTGTTGCGAACAAAAGAACAAAACGGTTAGATTTGTTTAATTCGCATTAGTTTTAAGCCTAATTCTCTATGCACTATCAAATGGTGAAGCTATGCGTTCTTCCGTATCATGGATGAGATCTCGTATCCAATTATTACAAAATTATTTGCAGACACCTCGACATTACAAATGGAAGAGCAGAGCCGAATTTGTAGTATCTTGTATTGGATATTGCATGGGTTTTGGTAACCTATGGCGATTTCCATACGTCTTGTACAAAAATGGTGGAGGTATTTAAAAATAAACAATTTTTTGATTATTTTGATTAATTTTGTTCTTTTCTTTTTGATATAGGAACATTTTTTCTACCTTACCTTATAAGTATGATCTTTTTATCAATACCAATGTTTTATTTGGAATGTCTTTTGGGTCAATTCACTGGTTGCAACGCAATTGCTGCATTTAATTTTGCTCCAATATGCAGAGGGATTGGTTTTGCGATGGTATTAATACCAGTGTATATTTGTTTATATTATGGTGTTTTTCTGGCGTATTCCTTCAAGTACATGTTTTTATCATTTGCACATCGATTACCTTGGGAAGTTTGCAGCTCCAGTTGGGGTGCTGACAATAGGTGCTATGATATGAAACCTGATAGAATTGTAAGATATTTATATTTAATTTGATTAAAATTATTATTATTGTAATTGTAATTAATAGATACATAATATGAGCAAAGCCTTACCTCACTGTTCAAATTGGGCTTATAAGAGCAAACCAGTGATAAATGTTGACTGCCACGACAGAGTACCTGCTTCAGAACAGTACTGGAAGTAAGTGGAAGAAGCCATTTTGATTTAGTATGTTATAAAATTAGTATTAAATTGTATTTTGTAATTGTAGCAGAGCAGTTATTTACTTGGAAGATGAAAGTGGGAAGATGCATTCTTTGGAAGATATTGGAACTGTTCAGTGGGACCTGTTTTTAGCATTATTAATTTGCTGGCTTATTCAATATGTTGTCATATCACGTGGTATCCAATCGATAGCAAAATTTGCTTATTTTACCACCATTTTTCCATTTATTACCATTGTTTGTATGGTCATAAATGCAGCTCAATTAAATGGTATCCTTATTGGACTTGAGTATCTGATTACACCAGAGTGGCGAAAATTAGGAAATGCAAATGTATATAAAAGAAAAAAGAAAAGTTTTATTTAAAAAAATGATTGATTTTTTAGTTTTATTTATCGTAGTTGTGGCAAGAAGCTATTTGTCAAGCATTTTTTTCCACTGGAATCTGCTTTGGTTGCACTATTCTTTACAGTTCCTATAATAAATTCCATGCTAACTTATTTAGGCAAGTGAGATGTTTGGTTGAATGTTTTCATTTTCAATTTGATTACAGTTTGTTTATATAGAAGTGTGATATTTATTGTACTTATGGACCTTATTGCAAGTACTTTGTCTGCTATAGTTATTTTTTCTGTTTTGGGATATTTGGCTGAACATTTGCATAGGAATATTGAAGATGTTGTCGATGCAGGTAAATTATCTTTGATATAATTATTGATATTTAATTGACTGAATTTTTTGATAGGTCCAGGATTAATATTCATTGCTATGTCTGAAGCTTTTGCACAAATGCCTCTTCCACAGTTTTGGTGTTTTTTGTACTTTTTTATGATTTTTGGTATTGGTATTAACAGTCAGGTATTGAAACGTTCGAATTTTGGTGTTATCATGTGTTGATATCAGTTTTCGGTTGCAGGCAGCACAATTAGATACATTTTTAACATGTATTCATGAAGAAATACATCAATTAAAATATCATCTTAAAACGATCAGGTTTTGTGCCTGCTGTTTTATGTTTACACTCAGTATTCCTTTTGTGACTAATGTAATTATTGTTACATTTGATTATTTTTTATGTTGTTTATAAATTTTGGATATTTATTAGGCTGGCATTTTAATGGTTGCATTTTTGGACCATTTTATTGTGAAAATTTCGTTAATCTTTTTAGCTATGTGTGAAATAATTGCACTTTTATACATATATAGTAAGTAAATATACGAAATATGGAATATAATTGTTATTAAAATGTATGAATTGTTTATTTACAGGAATGGAAAACTTTTATTACGATTTAGAATTCATGTTACACTGTAAGGTCCACTGGATATGGACTATCAGTTGGGGCATTTTCTGCCCGATAGCATTCCTAGTATGATATTTGAACATTTAACTAATAATATGGAACTATATGAAAAGTGTTGTTTTAGGTTGTTTTGATTCTAGGAATTGCTTTCAGTAGTGCTTGTGAAATATATTCTCAAAGCGTTTGTATTGGAGGATGGATTATTGCAGTATTTACTATTATTCATATTCCTATTGCAGCAATATACTCTCTTATCAAAAATTTCCGAACAGAGGTAAATAAAAGCATTAAAATTTTAATTATTTTACTTTTTACTGGGTTTAGGTTGGCATGAAAGGAGCATTTAAACCAATTTATACTTGGGGCCCTCGAGAAGTGATCAATAAGGTGATGTATTTAGAATGGCAAAAACAACGTGGTGTTCCTTTGGGAATGCGCACAACAACTGTTTTAGCTGAATTAGAATCTGAAGGGACTGATGTGCAAACTGTAGCTGAAAATCGAATAAGACAACGCAAGTTAAGTGTGTTTTATCGATTTAGTCAAGTGTTTATGCCAGAAGAGTTAGAAGAAATGGAACGAGAGAATGTAGATGTAAATATACCAAATACAAATATACGAAATACACCTAGATTCGTTACAAGTGATCCATCAACTTCGGATTGATTTCTTTTATTGTAAATAAATAAACCATTTTTGAACACCGCATAATGCATTTGATTTTTTTCTAATTAAAATAAATCTAATTAATTATTTTAAAAATTAAATGTAGATTTCACTGATTCTCTTTGTGTAATCATTTTATACTAAGATTTTGGTTGGGTTAGATATGGTGTGGTTAGTGTGAAAATTATAAACAAATTGAAATTATAAGTTACTACTAATCAAAAATTTGTTTTATTTCATATTTTTAATTAGTTACACAATAATCAAAGGCTCATTTTTTCCAATGGAAGAGCTTGATGTTTTGAACATGTTCGGACATTTAGGTATAGAATAATTGGGTGGGACAAGATCTGAAAAGATTTCAAAAAGCATACTCAATAAATATTTAAGCCTAATTATATTTATTTACCTTCAATTTTATTACGATTTTCTTTATATTGCGTCTCTGTCACATAATTAAAAAGTATACTCAATAAATATTTAGGCCCTAATTATATTTATTTACCTTCAATTTGATTACGATTTTCTTTATATTGCGTCTCTATCACATAATTAACGAGTGAATTCTTATTAAAAGCATATTGTGTTTCCGTTATCAAACGGGGTCGTGTTCTGTAAAAGACACTCGTTAATAACAGACGTGTACTCCATGTATTAAGTATATGCAGATTATACGTTTTGTTTCTATTGTAAGTTGTATAATGTGGCCACGGACAAGTTGCTCTTCTTCTGTTAATATCAACAGCACAAGGACTAGTTCGAGCTATAAACGAACTGGGAGGAGGTAAAACAATTGAGTTAATTTTGTTTTTTTTAACTGGTCGTGGATTAAGATCGGTGAAAATTGTGATGGCGTCTTTTTTTCCTATTCCATTATAAAGTTCATTAGGTTTAAATAATCGATGAACTCGTTGTGAGGTGGTAGCATAATGATCATCGCGTAAATCCATATAATCCACTCCACTTGTATATGCTTTTAAATCTTTTTTAAAATCTAATAAATTCTAAATAAATAAAATATAAATGATTAAAATCTAAAATCTTTACGTGTTAAATCCTACGTTTGATGAAGTATTATTTTCTGCTTTGAATGTTTTTTCTCCGAGTGCAGTAATAATTCGAGCTTCGGTTAATTTAGGTACATATTTATTTTTTGTTTCCGACACTTTTGGATACTTCACAACATTCATACCGTAAGCGGTGTAAGGTTCCCTTACAATCTGTATAGAAATAAATATTAGAACAGAAATAAAGTTAAATATGATAAAAAATTTATTACTTTTTCACAAAATTCTTTCAAATAAGTAACATCACTGCATAATTTTGATTTTGGGAATCGGGTTTCACTATTTACTATAGAATTTCGAGTATTGTTTTGTATATTTTGATTAGTTGAAATCAAATAATCATTCCATTTCACTCGCGATTGACAGTTTAAAGATGGTGGCAAAGGATATAAAATCGATTCCTTTAAAAACAAACATGATAAATTACATAATAGTTTAGAAAATATAACTTGTTTACTTGAAAATTTCGAAATATTGATTGGTGTGGTTGTCGAAATTCGTTACCAACGCCAGTGCTTGTTGTCAACGCCATATTCCCATTTGCAAACATTTATCGGTTGCTAAGCAACGATAGAATCAATTTCTTTAATACAATAAGTTTTCGTGTCAATGGAGAATGAAAGTAAATAAAATTATTGACATTGTTGAATAGAAAACTCAAAGTTTTATTTACTTTAAAACTTGAAAGATTGTATATAAAAACTATGTTTTTCCGTATCTCGCACATCATTTAAAATGAAGAACGAAACAAGTAAGAAAAGCGAGCAGCCTGAAGTGAATTTACCAGGATGGAAAAATATCACAAACAAAAAGAAGCCGTTTTGTCTTCGTGTTTTTTGGATTGCAGCAGTTGTAGTGTCGATGGTGGCTTGCAGTTTTCAGATATTAGAAAGAGTTAATCATTTTAAAAAATCAAAAATTTCTGTTGCTTTAAATGTAGATGTCGATGCTCAACTTTCTTTCCCTCACATTGTTGCATGTCAAAATTTCCACGATTTCGAAGTGAAAAATGCGACAATTTTGAATGCGGTAAAATTGAGAATTAACGAAACGGCCGTTGTTTCAAATTTGAAAGATGCTTTCAAAATTACACCAAACATTTATAAAATGAAATATCATGAATCATTAATGGGAAAATGTATTATTTTTCAATACGGTAAATATAATTTTGTTTTCAAAATTCATTTTAATATTTCGAATTATTTTTTAATTCTAGATAAAACGTTAAATGTGACTCCAGCAGCTTTGGCCGAAATTCAATTAATTCGTGATGAGATTATAAAAAACTGTTACAATCAACTGTACTCTGTTAAGTATCTCTTAAAAATATCTTAACTTTAATCTTGACTGATAAATTGTCATTTTAGGTGAGTATTCATGACACAACAATTGTAAATGAACACGATTTGTTTCATACAGCTACAACATTCGACATGTGTAGTTACTTACAATTTTCTATCGCCGTTAGAAAAGTACATAATCGACTTAATCAATATTTTGATTTATAAATTTATTTTTTTCTTTTAAAATAGTACCTTGTTCTTAATACAACAGACAACACGTGCGGATCGTCGGATGATTTTTATCACTGTCGGAAAAAATGTGTCGACAAATTATTGGCGAAATCGATGTCATGCAGGTTTTTGTATTGAATTCTGTTTAGTTTTTTAAAAGTTCGATTGAATATTATATTACATTTACAGGTTGCCGGTTTTATTCGAGAGTACTGCACTTCCGGTTTGCGAAAACGTTACAGAAGTTTTGAATGCTCTAAATGAAGCTCATAAATCGTTGTTGGCACATAACTGGGCTGATTGTTCATGTGTTAGGCCTTGTAAATTGACTCGTTTTGAATCGACTTATCATTCATTTCCCTACAAGAAATTAAGCAATATGATTATAAATGTTAATTTTAAAGATTCGCAACTGCAAACGATTCGAGAATACCAATCGTACACTCAAATCTCTTTTATTTGTGATTTAGGTGGTACTTTGGGTCTTTTTCTTGGTTTTTGTCTTTTAAGTGCGTTAGAAATAGTAGATGCAATGTATTTTAATGCTCGGTCGACTAGTTTGACCGAAGTGCACACAAAAAAGGCTTGGGCTAAGATAAAACACTGAACCACATTAATTGACATTTTTGTTTTCTTACTCATATTAATTTACACTGATAAGAATTGTATTTATTCATTTAAAATAATTAAATTAAAGTTTATCTGTAATGCAGTTTTTTTATTTTGATTAATAATTAATAATTTTATGAAATGTGAAAACAAACGAAGCAACCCGAAGTTGAGCTTTACCGTATTAGCCGTGAACTTCAAGAGTTTGACACCAGCGGGCAGTAAAAAATGGCGCGGCTAACATCCGGTTTCATATTGAATAAATCTGAGGATGAACAAGGAGCAGGTTGGCGCAGGTACTTCAACCGAAGTGGATACTAGAATTTCATAAGGCGAACTCACTGGTAAAAAAAAATATTATTCAAATATCGGTTATCAGTAAATTTCATGATTTAACGTGCAAAGTTCAATATTTTTTTATAAATTTTATTTTTAGGTACATTTAGATTAACCTTGAATCTCGGTATTTGGATAACCAACTCCCATAATTGGTTTAGAAGCCACAAAAAAAATACGGTATGATTTTAAATTATATAATAAATTTCAATTAATTCTAATTACATTGTTAATAAACAAAGCAATCGTTTATTTTATTCTATTTTATTTTTTGTTTACATTTGTTTTCCCAACCTTGAAATGGGATTTGAATTTAAAAAGAAATAAATAAGAAAATGCATTGTTTTTTAATACCTTAATATTTTAATAACTTAATTCTAACAACGCATTTCTTTTAAACCTTAATTTCCAAGAATTTTATTGCTCAATATGAATGATACATAAAAAAAAATGATTAAATATTCATGACCGAAATGTAAATTTGGAATTTTTTCCTCATGTTTGAAATTATTTTCCTTCTTTACAGGAAATAACGTCAAATGACTACTATGAAGATTGCAATATCCTTCCTGTTAAGCTTAGCAGTATTGAGTAATGTGTCATGCCTGCCCACTAACACAAATCACGAATCGAAGCAAAAAAAAGTTCTACTTATTCTAATCGATGGATTTCGATGGGATTACTTAAATCAAACCGGATTAATTGGATTTCCACGAATTGCTCGTGAAGGAATTCAAGCTGAGTACATGGAAGCACTTTATCCGTCCGAATCATACCCCGGCTACTATTCCGTTGCAACTGGTACTTTTTTTTTAAAATATTTTATAATATTATTTAAAAAAAACATTAATTTATTAATTTATTTTAAGGTTTGTTCGCTGAAAGTCACGGTATGATTTTAAATTACATGTACGATAACGAGCATAAAACGTTTTCTCAAATGTCACCAAATACGATTGTCAAAGAGTCGTTTTGGTGGGAAGATGCAGAACCGATTTGGATCACTACTACTAAAAAAAATATTTCAACTGCTATGTTAATGTGGCCTGGATCTTCGACAACAATTCGAGGGCTCAGAGCACGAATTGTTGAGCCTTATTCTGATCAAAATGGCGTCGAGCATTTTCGATCAAATTTGAACCAGGTTTTAGATTTGTTTCAAAATGATCACGTTAGGTATGCACAGGTTAGTTATTAATATTCAAATATTTATTTTTTATGTTTTATATGCAAATCATTATTTGTTAATTAATTTTAAGGTTTATTGTGAGCACACGGACAAAATAGGACATATGTATGGGCCTAACTCGATGGATATTGTTAATGCTGTTCGAGAATTGGATCAAGTTATTAATCAGTTTTTAGATAATATTACAATGAAAGGTCTTGAGGATTCGGTAAAATGATACTTAAATAATTAATATTGTTTGAATGATTAAAAGTTTATTTTTTTATAGATTCATTTTGTTATTGTATCTGATCACGGGATGGCAGCTACTGACTCGAAATTAGTTAAAAGAATAGTAATTGATCATATTTTACCCAGTGAAAGTGTTATCAGGGTTTTAGATCGAGGATCTCATATGGGAATCTATCCTGCGGAGGGAGTGAACGTTGATGAAGTAAATTTTAAATTTATATTAAGAAATTTGAAAGAAAACATTTATATTTTTTTTGTTTTTTGAAATAGATGATTACTGAACTGAAAAAAGTTGATGGATTAGATGTGTATAAGAGAGAAGATATCCCCGAAAAATATCATTTTAAAAACCACCGTCGTGTGCCTCCAGTTTACATCGTTGTTCATAAAGGATATTTCCTACAAGGAGTATAAAAAATAAGAAATTACTGTAGAAATTGAAAACTTATGTTACTTTGTTTTTGCGTAGCTTTCAAATAAGGAAAAACAATTTCCAGTTGAGTCGGCTGATAGAACGTGGGGTGGATTTCATGGCTACGATCCAGTCGAACCAGATATGAGAGCGATTTTTCTTGCTTGGGGCAAAAGTAAGAATTCAAATTTGAAAAAAAAATTTAATTTTCGAATTGATTTTTATTGATAATTGTGTAGGTTTAAAACGAGGGTATAAGTCTCCACCTATCCACATCACTGATCCATATAATTTACTTGCGCGTTTTATTGGAATTGAACCACTTCCGAATAACGGAACTTGGTCTAAAATGCAGGATTTGTTAACGAATACTGGAAATGGAAGTTATGAGTTAATGGCATCAACATTAATCTTAATACTCTCAACGGTTGTACATGTTTTTTTTTAAAAACGCCATTTTGTACGAAAAATGTCACATTTATTTGATATTTGTTCATGGTTGCTTTTTATAATTATATTTGGTGTTATATTTTTTTAATAAGTATATTTTATTTAGATATTTTTTTAATTATGATATTATAGATACTGCAATATTTTATGCGGGTTTCCTATTTTGTTTTTATTTGACTTTACTAAGATATTATTTTGTATAATGTTTATGGTTGTGCCTTATTTTTTAAATGAAATTGTAATTTTAAATTCTGGTTGTATAATGGTATACGTTGTTTAAATGATCTCTTGGATGATTCGTTTTGTTTAAAATATTTGATAAAAAACAAACTTAAAAGTTGGTGATCTTCCAGTTTGATTGAATTTTAAAAAAAGAAAACGAAAAAAATTTGTAAATCATTTAAGGCAATATTTTAAAAGTGAATAATGCTATTTTTATTAATTGTAGCATTTAGATTTGTCACAATTGCTCAAGTTTGGGTCCACATTTTATTATAAGGTTTCATCTTTATTAGAATAAAGTATTCTTTTGAAGTTTCATTTGATTCATAGTTTTTATTTTTGTATTCATTAAAAAAAAAGAAATGTGAAAAATTTAGCTGTTTTCCTTGAAGAAGTGCCAATAAAATGATGCTGAAAAATGAGGCCTGAAATTGAAAAATTACCGAGATAAAAATAATATTAAGAAGAAAAGTAAATATTTTATCTAAATATTCTTGTTGTCACTCTTGAAAATATAAATGAATAAATAATAAAATGAATTAAAGGGGAATAACCGAAATAAGATTTGTTCTGTTGTTAGACAAATACAATTGCCACTTAAAAACCTGAAATGAACTGCATTATGATGACACAGAAATATTTATTTTAACATAAAAACACATTTATAAAATTAAATTTAAATAGTTAAATAACATTAGAATTAAAGCATTTTACATTAAAATACAAGAAAATATAAATTACGCTGTGTATAAATGTTTTTATTTCGTTAGGTTGATATCAAGTATTTTTCAGGACCGCCCACTAGACGGCAGACCGGCACAAGAAAAAATTTTAATTAGGAGTCGGCCATTGTATCACGTTGAAGTCGGTCGTGCTTTCGTCTTTGTTTACCATTCGGTACAAGCCAAAATAGAAATTCAATTTAATGGTATTAAACAGTTGAGTGAAAATGGTATCGATTGAAACACCGTTGGTAATTTCTAATGGTAAGGAAACTTATTTTTCACCGGTTTTGTGCAGTGCTCCCTCTCATGATACTTCTTCTACTGAAAGTATGTACGGTAATTAGAAATTTTAGTAAGAACATTAGTATTTGTCAATGAAATATGTTGAAATTAAAAGCAAATGTAACGAATTTGAAAATGTATGAGATTATTAGAAAAAGTTTTATCGCGATTTCATGACAAAAATAATTGGTTAAATATTGTAAAAAATGAAGTGATAATGATTAAAGTGAAAATGTTCTATTAATAGATGAAGGCAACGTCTCATCGCAACCGTTGTTGATGGATCAAGACAACTCGAGCACGGATGAGAACACGGACGACCAACGAGGACATAAACGAATCGCAATTGATATCAACGAAGTATCAAAAAAACCGAGAAAACGACGAAAAGTTCCTGGCCCATCACAACCGAAAAATGCTGTTTGTCAACTGAACGAATTACGACCGGGATTGGTTTACAATTTGGTTTCGCAAACCGGTCCCGTTCATGCACCCGTTTTCACAGTAGCCGTTAGTGTGAACGGCCAACAATTCTTCGGATATGGTCGCTCAAAGAAACTTGCCAAACAATCAGCGGCGGAAAATGCTCTCAAATCATTTGTTCAATTTCGAAATGCGTGCGAAGCTCATCAAGCAATGGGTCGTGTCATCATGGATATGGATTTCACGAGCGACTGCGCTGACGAACCGGAAACTATGCATTACAACTTCGAAAGTATTAAAAAGGAACTTGAAGCTGATCTATCGCAGAATGAAAATGGCAACAATGGATGCGCTCAAATCAACGAAGAATTGACGGCACAAGTTCGAGCTAAAGGGGTTGCGTGTCAACCTGGAGAAAAAAATCCTGTTATGTTATTAAACGAGCTTAAACCTGGTTTGCAATATAATTTAGTCGCTGAGACTGGAGAAGCACATGCCAAACGATTTACTATGTCGGTTGTTGTTGAAAAACAAACCTTTGAAGGATCCGGACCGAGTAAAAGAGTTGCGAAAGCTGCTGCTGCTAAGTTGGCCTTGTTGACTGTCTTTAATTTGCCTGTTACTCCGTGTTCGGGCATGGCACCACAAGGGTATAATGGTCAATCAGCTACCCCTGGGGTACCTCAAGTCTTAGCGGATCATGTTGCAAGGTAATTTAAAGAATGAAAAAAATTGAAAAAAATTACATTTTGATTAAATTGAAATTTCAGGCTGGTTATCACCAAATTCACATCTTTAATGGAGGATCAAGCGAATCATATGAGGCGAAAAGTTTTAGCTGGAATTGTTATGACCACTGGAACCCAACCAGAAGATGCTACAGTTATATGCGTCGCTACAGGTTTTTTATTATCAAAAGCTTTTAAATAATTAATAATAATAAGTGATAAATTTGTTTTTTTTTTTTCTTTTTTTTTTTTTTCAGGGACCAAATGTGTAAACGGCGAGCACATGAGCGTGAAAGGTGGATCATTAAACGACTGTCATGCGGAAATCATCGCTCGTCGTTGTTTACTCGATTTTCTGTATACACAACTAGAACTGCACACGGACCCTACAAAATTAGACGACTCGATTTTCGTTAAAAAAGGAGATGGAAAAGGATTCAAATTGAGAGATTGCATCAAATTTCATTTATACATCAACACCGCTCCTTGTGGAGATGCGCGCATATTTTCCCCTCATGAAAACATGTCGGGCGAAGCAGTTGATAAACACCCGAATCGTCGGGCGCGGGGACAACTGCGAACCAAGATCGAATCGGGCGAAGGCACGATTCCTGTCAAGTCCAGCGACGGTATCCAGACCTGGGACGGCGTTTTGCAGGGGCAACGGCTCCTCACAATGTCGTGTTCCGACAAGATTTGCCGCTGGAACGTGCTTGGTCTTCAGGGAGCTTTGCTTAGCCATTTTGTTGAGCCGATATACTTGGATAGCATCATCCTCGGCAGTTTATATCATCCAAGCCATATGCATCGTGCCGTATGCGGACGCATCTCCAGTACGATTCAAGGTTTACCACCCCCGTATAGACTTCACACGCCATCGATGAGTTTGACGAGCAGTCCCGAAGTGAGGCAGCCAGGAAAAGCACCAAATTTTAGTGTCAACTGGACAATTGGAAGACCCGCTGGAGAAATAATAAATGCGATGACTGGGAAGAATGAACAAGGCGAACCATCTCGATTAGCTAAATGGTCGTTGTTTGTTCGATTTGTTAAGATAAAGAAATGCCTGCCGTCTGTGGCTCCGTTATCTATTAATGAGAAGGTTCATCAATATGATACGGCTAAGCTGACTGTAGCTGATTATCAAATGGCGAAGGAACAGTTGTACGAAGCGTTTCGTAAAGCGGAGTTAGGAACGTGGATGAAGAAACCGATAGAACAAGATCAGTTTTGTTTAGAAGAGGATTGACTGACTGCTTTTTTGGCATCATGCTAGAATGTCGCTTTAGATTGCAATTCCACACTTGTTAAGTGTTGTTTGACAACCAAACCTGGCTTGAGTAAAAGGCATCATATCGAATCGTTAGTGTATTTAATTTGGTCCTTAGTTATCCCCTTGTATAATATAAATGTTTATTTAAAAAGTATCGAGAGAGAAATTTACATTTCATGATCATAACGAAATCAGTGATTATTGCGATATTTAATGTGTTCGGGATAATGCCTCTCACCTTGCCAGTGTTTTTTGTGGATTTGGAGTTGTGTTTTGACGTGCCAATCTAGAGTGGTTCTAAAAATGCAGTCGCAATTCGTTAAAAGTCAATTAATTATCCCACAAGTATTTGAAAAAATTTTTTCTTTTTTCTTTTTTTCGATTTGTACTGACATTCCGTTCTGTTTTGTTTTGTTTTTAATTCAGTTATATTTGAACAATTTGTTAAGTGTTAGAATACAAAAGTGCTAGTCAATTGATTTTTATTTTAACAGTTAAAGAAAAAATTTTAATGGCTTCGAAATTAGTTTAAAAAAATGTAATAACAATCTTGTTTTGTAATTGAATTAACGTTTTATTTTGTGCTTTTTTCAAACCAATTTCACAGTTTCAAGTAGAATAAAATTAACTAATCTATATTGTACAATTTCTGATATGTAATAATAGTAGAATCTCAAATTTCAAATTGTAATTTTTTGTACTTGTGCTTCCCTAATGTCACAAAATATTTTGGAAAATTTATTAGATATTTTATTGTTTACCAAATAACCACAATTTAATTGGAAATCATTATAAAATCATTGATAACCTAAATTCATATTCAAAGGGATTTGCACTCAAAATAAACCAATCAAAACTGTTCAACAGGTAAAAGAACTAATCGTTTTTAAAAAAAGAAAAAAGTAATTGATTAAATAAATAAAAAGGTTAAATAAATAATTTACACTTAGATATTTATTTTTTTTTTATTTAATAAACTAACATGTATACATTTAGGATACATAGTTTCAAACAACAAATAAAATGAATAAGAAGTTACAACAACATTCGGTACTGTACATTTATAATCAAAATACATGAAAATAAGGATACAATTACAACTAAATCGGAATATTTATCATTGTTGCATTGGCGATACACCTGAAGGAAAAAAAATTAATAAAATAAAATTTGTTTTAAAAAAAAGTGATGTAATCTATGTTCTTCTCCACCAATATAAATAAAGTAATAAAAATGATATTTATGAACGACCACATGACTAATTGTTGACGAATTTACATTTACAGTATGAATTAAGTGCTATGTAAATATTTTATTCGAGTGCTTTTCTTCATTCCTTACTTTCTTTTCCTTCTTTATTCAATGCATGGATTTGCCAGCCAAGTACTAAACGGTCAAATCCACACGTAAATAAATTTGTTCTAACATAACTCGGACCATCATCCAACCATGCAGCAGCGCAAACCATTCGTCGATGACCCTAAAAATTTTAATTTAAAAAAAAAAATTAAAAAATAAAATAAAAGAAATTTTAAAAGCTGTGTACTTGACGACTTCCTCTTGGTAAACGCGCCAATCTATTTCCGTTAATATCGTACAACCGAACGTGTCGATTATCCATTGGAACAGCCAAAACTTGTTGATTTGAGACTGACAGTCTGATAAATAACAAACTTTATAATATTTGATGTTTATTACAACTTTCTTTACCTGTTTGCTGAAGCATCCGATCGAATTGTAGCAAGAGGCGACCTTAAATTTTTCGTATCCCAAATTTTGACGCAACGATCATCGCTGCCGCTAACCACTTTATCACCTGCAGTGAACGTTGCTGTTGTGACTGCACTGTGAATAATTAATTTCAAATTAATATTAAAATTAATTCGTCTAAAAGAATTCGTTTACTCAGCGTGTCCGTGGCAAATTAATGCAGCTTGCGATGCTTCACGCAAATCCCAAATACGAAAAGTTGAATCCTTTGAACTGGTCACAACCAACCTTTGCGATGGATGAGCAACAACATTAGTCAGTCCTTGTTCATGGCCTATAATTATTGTTCTTATCAATTTCATCACTCACTCTCTGTCATTAATAACACTTTAAAACCAACCTACGACTGAATGTAAAACTTGGCCAGTTCGTGCATCGTACAAACTTGCACATCGATCCCACGAAGCTGTAATCACATGGTCACCTCCAGCGACCCAATCTGCAGCAATCACAACTCCCGTGTGACCAATCAATTCGTAAAGAGGTGAGTGGATTTTTAATTTTTCACCACTTAATACTTCATCTACAATTTTCATTTTTATTTTTATAAATAAATAAATAAAAATTTAGTTTTTATACTTTCACCATCATGAGTTTCTTCTTTTTCGGATAACTCAATTTCATCTTCTGAAGAATGACTTTTCTAAAATAATAACAAATATAAATAAAATACATTAAATTATTTAATATTAAAAAAAACATACTCCCGAATCTAATGCAGGAATAAAACACCAAATGTGAGCTGATTGGTCCCCTGATGCTGTAATCACTAGATCTTGCGACGGATGAAATCGAATTGAATTTACTGATCCATGATGGCCGACATATTCCAATAAACATTTGCCTGATTCGATCGACCAAACTCGAGCCGTATGATCTTAAAACAGTGTATTTTATTAAATTTAATTAATTTGTTTATTTATTTCACATTTCTACCAGCTGATGCAGTTCCTATCACATTTTGTCCTGCTCTCGGTACAGAAATTTCCCAAACACCGTCTCGGTGTCCTGTATATTCTTTAATCAAATGACTTCCTAACGTTGGCGCTTTAAAACTTGAAACAATTTTACTAGTTTGAGCTTTCAGTTTGTGTGTAGTTTTGATCAAATGAGTTGTTTGGCTTGCTGTAAATAAAATTTAAAATAAAAGTGCATTCACTACTAATTCATTAATCCTTAAATGTAAAATTTAATCAATCCTTCATTTATTACATTTTTTAATTGATTTTCCACTATCAATATCGAAATCCGTCGATCGAGTTTCAATAGTACTTGATGACATCTCTTTTTCGGCCAATCTTTCGTTTAGAGTTTCAACTTTTTCGTGCACTAAATTAAAAAAAAAAGTATTAATATACACAATTATAAATTCATACAATACATACAATTCATGTTTTCCGAATAAAGTAATTCAAATTCCTTCTCAATATGGTTGAATAGTTCGTATAATCTATTCCTAAAACAATTTAATTTTTTTTAACAAAACTAAACTAAAAATTATTGTTATTTTTTAATTTTTATTTACTTTAATCTCATTGGCAAAACAGAATCTGATTCGACATCTCTTATAAAATTAAATGGTTGTTGCAAATCAGAATCAGTGCTGCTTCTCACTCTTGGAATACTAATGCGTTTACTTTTCAATGGTTTATTCGAGAACGGCGTGTCTTGCGGCATCTTTCAATCAATCTAAAAAAATAAGAAAAATTTTGAAAATATAAAAAAATTCAAGAGAAAATTTAAATTAAAAAAAAAAAACATTAAAGATATTTAAAGAATATGTTTTCGAGCATTTCTAAAAATATTTCATCATTTAATTTAATACATTTTGGCAGTTGGTCAAGTAAATAAATTTGAAATAAACACATTCCTTTTAAGATGACACACCTACCCGATCAACATAAATATCAACAGTTAAATTCGTTGTAATGACAACACAAATATTACGTTTTCAAAACTTGATTATTTCAGTGTCATTGCAAAAAGTATGCTTTTCTCATTAATTATTAAGAAAACAGCCAAATCCAGATCAGCTGCTAAGAAGAGTCAAGCATTAAATTCAAGCCCTTCAACGTCATTAACTGCACTAACCAGACTCAACTAACACTTTCATAGACCGGTTGCAATATTATACACGATTCCAGTTATCAAATATCCTTTGTTTTTTCCACAAGTATTTTATGTAAAGAATGATAACAGTTAATATTTCGTTTGTTTTAATGATTAGACAACTCAAACAAAAACATCAATTTTTAATTTCTTTCGTTTAAACCATTAAAATAAAAAGTGAACATGTGTGAAATTTTGCATATGCGATCCGAGTAGTGTCTGGTTTCGATCAGTTTACGTTCTATTTAAACTATTTTCAGTTAGAAATAGCATATCCATATACGTCAAAGGGGAGCAATGTTTTGGACCGGTCGAAAAAATCGGGATCGCTTGCTGTGGAAGAACATGTAAAACCCAATGCGTTATCGTACTCAGAATTCAAGTTGGTGGGGAAAGAAATAAGCGAAAGATATTTGCAAAAATGTAAAATACATGTGCAATAGCAATTCGTTAGGAGTAAAACATAAAATTAAAGTGAAAGCATTGTGTAAATATTATAAAACTTGTGAAAATCCAGAGAGCGTGTCACAGTGAAAGGGTACGACCGTATCACTCACGCATGAATCCGCGGGATCAATGCGCGTCAGCCATTTTACTTAATTTTCCTTGGGAATTATATCAAATTTACTATTGGAAAAGACGTTTGAATATTGGTTTTAGTGATTTTTCTAACGCCTAACCAAATCACTGGATATTTACATTTGACTGTAAACAAAATTTGTGCTTCGGTATGTGTTTTTGACGTGTGTTTTGGCCCTCTATCAAACTGGATATCGCTAAGGATTTTTATATAGGCGTTAGGCCTAATGCATCTTTTGTGGGTTTATCGAGAGAAAGAGTAAAGGGTAAGTTTTGGTTTTTAACTCGAGCACTTTTTTGAAAATATTTATATCTAAATTGACTCAGATTACGAATTGAAATAAAAAAAAACAATTGATATTGAAATGACATAAAAAAAATTAGGCCTATTTTTATTTAAGCCTAACATGAATGAGTCACCCTTGTTTATTTGGGTATTTGAAGATGATACAGTCGATGAGTGCTGTCAAAATTGTATAAAATTATATGTTAACATGTTACAAGTAAAGAATATTTATATTGAAATATTTCTAAATAAGTATTTGTTATTTTTTGATTTAATTTCAGGATAAATTAAAAAGGATGCGAGATTCAAAATCGCACATATGATGTACGAAGGTAAACACATCCACTACTCACCGGTGGATAATAAACCCTTGTGTTCGTACAGTACGAAATTGTGCAAGCAACGTCGATTAAATGGCTACGCCTTCTGTATCCGACACATCTTGGAAGATAAGTCAGCACCTTTCAAGCAATGTGCTCATGTGGCCAAATACAACAATCAAAAATGCACTAATCCCATCCCGACAAATGAGGATCGAGAGTATAAAATTGAATTTGAACATTTTGCAATTGTATCAATTAATTAATTTATACTTATCTGAATATTTTTCTCACCAGGTACTGTAATAGCCACATGCAAGTTGCTGGCATGGCTCCCAAAAAGGAGCGGAAGGCTAAGAAAGACAAAGAATCCAATGCTGTTTGTTCACCAGATGGCAAAATTAAATTCGCCGATCGGTTAAAAGCCTTACTTAATAAAACTGGCAATGAAGTGTCGATGATTTCGACGTTTGAGGAACATGTTTCAGTCGATGATCCGTACGCGTTTTCCGAATCGGCATGCGAAGCGATGGAAAAGTCACCAAATTCACCGAAAATTATCAATGATAGTCGTGTTGTCGCCGACCAGGGCTCTAAAATTGGTTTAGTTCAAGCTACCGAGAATAATAATAGGTTAAATAAAAGTCAGGCGTCAAAGACGTCGAAAACTATGAATAGGTTACAAGCGAAAATTGCACATAATAAAGTGTTGGATAAATTGAAGAAGAGTCAGGATTGTGTGACGTCGTCTAAAAATGATGTAGCGATACATTCCAACGGTGTTCTGGACCACTCGAATCATTTTGTTTTGTCTGATCTCGCTGAAAATTGTGCGAGCAGTAATATATCTTCGCACAAAGCGAAAAAAATGTCTCAACAACAAGAACAGACTGTGAACATCCCTACGAAAAAAATGTGGTGGAGGTTGAAAGAAGAGCGGCAAGGGAAACGTGATAAAAAGGAAATTGCTGAGCCATTACAAAGGGTTCGTGATGAATGGCAACAAAGACGGTTGTGTAAAGCTGATTTGCATCCTTTAGGTGAATAATTTATTGATTATTGATAATTTTTTCTATTTAATTTATTTATTTGTTTTTAATCTTTTAAGGACTTGAAATGTCTGATAGTGAAAGTGATGATAGTGAAATGGAATCAATTCAAAGGCATTGGTTTTATACGTGGGATAAGGGCGATACCTTACAGTGAGTTTCAAAATGTTGTTTTATTATTTGTTTATTTATTTATCTATTTATTTATTTTTAGGGTTAATTCGGAGTTTCTTCCCAATTCGCGCCCAGCACGATTATCAGTTCGACGGTGTGAAATGAGGCGTCAGCTCAATCAGATATCGAATGCGCAAACTGCGTCCACTTCACAGAGGAATTTTCAATGTAAGTTTGTCAGTGCGTTGCTCAGGTCTACGAAACGGTTTCCGAATAGGACGACAGAGTTAATTCAAAATATTCATACTAAAACTTCTCAAACGATTAGTAAAAGGTAATTTTATTGATTTTATTTTAGTCATTTTATTGATTATTTATTTTTTAAAATTTTAGTAAAAAAATAGTAGGTATAGTAAAACGTTATTGTTGTTATAAAAACGATAAAACGACATGTAACAGTATTGCACTTCCACACACTCGGCATTGTATTAAACGTAAGTATTTTTTTCTATTTTTTTATAGTAATTTTATTAATTTATTAATAATTTTTTACATGAATTTGTAGATATTATGTATAATGTTGATCAATTGCTATTTGAACATTGTACAGCAAAATTCGCTGACAACACGCAGTGTTGTATTCCAGTATTTGATATTTGTCATGAACTTCCTCTATGTACCGAACATGCTAGGAAAAGGGACAATTATAATAAAATGTCTGCCGAACCGAAACCTAAGAAACCTAGGAAGAAAACGAAACCGTCGGCATTAACACGGCCGCCGAAACGAGGCAAGAAAAAGAAGAGGCAAAATGGAATCCGTCCCAATAAACAATCAATTCACATTTCAGCTTTGAATACTGTTACGGCTTCCACAGGTTGATTATTTATAATAATAATAAACAATAATTTAACATTATTTTATTGATTTAATTTATTTTTCTTCTCCAGATGTTGCATCGTCAATATCTCTTGGTTTGGATGCAAGTCCAGGCCCAACTGAGCTCAATGCTGAAGACATTAGTAAAGGGTTGGAAGATAATTTAGATGACGACTTGGAGGATCATTTATCTCCTGGTAATTAAAAAAGATAAAATTTGAATAATTAAATATGAAAATTTTGTAAATTTTTCACAGGTTCTATAGAAAAATCATTAGAACTTCCATTAGACACTGCTGAATTGGCCAATCAAGCGAGTCGGTTGTTAGAAGAGCATGATTTCACTGAAGTTTTAAATAAAATTCCAGATGATGCTTTTAATGACCTTTTTACTGGTATACATATATTTTTTTTTTCATAAATAAAAAATGATTTGAATAATTAATTGAAATTAATTTCAGAAAGTAAAAATGGCGACTTTTTACCGACAAAAGAAGAAACGGAAGAATTAGAAAGAGCTTTGGCAGCTGTGGATAAGGACGTGAAATCTCTAGAAAAACTATCAGCCGACAGTAACGATATGTCGGATTTGGCCAATTCGATGCAACAAATTCACGATTCGCTTCTCCATTCCGATCACGGGATGGACGAGCAGTCGTTAGGAGTGGATTTGGCACCGTCGATTGACAATTTAAATGTGATCACGAGCAGCTTTTCCACAAACGACCTCAATTCGCTTTCTCAGGTTTTATCGACGATAACGACCGATTCAATGGTCCCGAATCCGATGCCGGTCGACACGATTCTTCAGTCACAGTTACCTGGGGTTCAGTTGTTACCCGAACTTGTTCAAGGACAATTACAACTTCAAGTTCCTGTCAACGCCAGTCAGGCGACCAATTTCGTGCTCAGTCCACAGTTGTTGGGTGCCACTTTCACAACGGCAACTACTGCCGATGCTACGACGGCGCAGAGCAGTTTTACTAATGGATCGACCGCTACGATTTCGGCCATGCCAACTAATCAGTTCCCGATCACCACTCACACGATCCCTTTAACACCCGACGCCATTTCCATCAGTCTTCAGTCACAATTTCAGGGTATTAGGGCGAGTCAATGGATTTTAAGTCCCGCTGATCAAACTTTTACACCCATGGTTTATCAAAATGGATTCCCACTGACGTCACAGCCGTTAACGGGACAACTGTCTACTATAGGAAACATTAAATTCCCTTTTTCAACTACGTCGGTTGATGTGGTTAAGCAGAATGAAGGTGATTTGAGTGTTACAGACACTGGCTCGACTTTTGTCACTGTCAATGGGAGCAGCACAAACTCATTCCCAGTGGCGAGCACCGATTCTCCGAAGGAGAGTGTGTCTTAGCCGCATTAAATAAACATTGTTTATTTGTGAATATAAAAAGAAAAAAAAATCAACTTTTTTTGTGTAGTGTAATTTTTTGTGTAATTTGTACAGTTATTTAAACGATATTGTATACTTTCCAATTTTTGTAGTATAAGATAAAAGAAAAAAAAAATTACAAGAAAGCCTTTTTTAGCAAGATGAATGTTTTTGTCGGGTTAATGAAATATTGAAGTGATTTTTTTCCATTATTTTTGAATTCTGGTTGGAAAAATGAATGGTTTTTTAGTGCAATAAGTTTGAATTGGTTTTGAACAAATTTATTTCGAAGTTGATGGAATTTTTCGAGTACAAATTTCGTTGTTTTGTTTTATTGGGGATTTTTAAGTGACGAAAATTGGAAAGGATTTTTAGAAGTGGGGTAAACAAAATGGCTTTTTTTGTTGTTTTTTTGTTATTTGTTGGTTTTTTTTTTAAATATTAATTTTTTTCTCTTATTGAACAATTTATTTATACTAATTGAATTTTAATTTTATAGATTTCACCAATTGGATTTTTCTCATTCGTATTTTGAATTATGAGTAATTTATAAAATGAATTAATTGTAATTTTAGGAATAAGAAAATCATGTTTGAATAATAATTATTTTAAATTAATTTTTTTTAAAAAATTATTTTGTTTTTTCTAACGTGTAAATGTTGACAGCATTGTAAATAGTTTTTATGCCAAAAAATGGCTTTTGTATGTATGGTCCGAATTTTTTTCTTTCTCATTTTTCGTGTTACAAAAGAATTGTACATAAAAAAAAAAGAAACGTAACGACACGCTGTGAAATAAACTCCAAAAAGGCAAATTTGAAAATTATTTTTATTAGTTAATTAACAATTTTTTTTCTTTCAAGAAATTTTATTTTAAGCTTGTTCTAATTCGACTAAAACGCCGTCGCAGTCTTTAGGATGAAGAAAAACAACGGGTTTCCCATGAGCACCAATCGTTGCTTTTTCGCTTAATAAACGGATATTTTTCGATTTTAAATCTTTCATGGCTTCTTCGATGTTATCAACCTCTATACAAATATGATGCATTCCTCCATTTTTATGTTTTGCTAAAAACGGCTGAGAAATATTAATTTTTTTTCATTTTTTTCAAAAAATTTTATTAATTTTTTTTGAATTAGCTTACCGCAATTGGACTTTTCTCTCCAAGAACTTCGAGTAACTCTAATTTAGTGTTTCCCAGATTTACAAAAACTGTCGTGACTCCATGACTGGGTAACGGTACATTTTCACTGATTTCAGCTCCTAAAACATTTTTATAAAATTCACTTGCTTTCTTTAGATTTGGAGTTGCGATTGCAATATGATTGAGTTTTCCTAATTTCCACATTTGTTCTCCTCTATTCACACATGATATAGAAAAACTCCTGCGCACTACTTGCATAATATTCATCATCATCTTGGGGAAATTTAATTCCTCTTATTGGTTAAGTTATCAACTGTTATCTGCTCTGATTCTAACTTTTCACTCTCAAGTTTCTTCTGCTGTTGCTCCAGTTCGTACGCTCTTGTACGGGGTTGTACTACGGTAAAATAGCGATTAACTCGTGTGGCACAACCGTACAAACCATACAAGGTTAAGCCCATCAAAACACACACGCTGCCTTTATGTAAAATATCCTTAATATGCTCGGATCTACGAATCATAACTAATTTAAGGATGCTCGCAACACCAGGTAGCTAGAAAGATGGACTATTAGTTGATGCACTAAATGGACCGGTTTTATCTAAAAATTCAAAAATTTTGTGGCGATGTTTTTAAATATAGTGATAAAAATTTCAAACAATGCTTATGCAATTCTAATTTTATGACATTTATAATAGTAAAACATATTTAATATAATTAATTAATAATTAAAGTTTTATAATAGTAACAATCTTTTTTTTTTTTAGTTGAGTGAAAGTGTCCATAGATGTCTCACGATTATTGGCCTGGTATTGTAAACATGAAAATATAAAAATGCAGGGAGATAACCTCAACTTGCATCAAGATAGAAATACCAACCCATTAATTACATGTAAGATTTAAATTTATCTTATTCAAATGGGAAGAATGACATTTAATTTTACAGATGCAGGTGACAGGGCGCTTTTCAAGACATTAGAAGCTGATCTTTTCAAAGATTTACCTGCCGCCCCTGTTGAATGGAGACGGTAAGAAACATGATCATAGATATGCGATGAATTAATAATACAATAAACTTTATTTAGGTCGTACGGAAGACCGCCGAAAACGGTTACAGCCAAAGCTCAGTTTTTGGAGTTGGAAATTGACAAACTTCCCGATGATAACGAATTAACATCTTTAATAGGACAGAAATTATTACATACGTTTTGGACTGATTGTTTCGATGTGGAAATATACAAAACAAAGCTGAAAGATGATATAGGCGCATGGCTTGCTCAATTAAGGAGCAAAAATATGAGAGATTGGGTGATTATTGTGGTTGAAGGACCTGACTCGAAAAAAGGAAGCAAACCAAAAATATTAACCAGAGGATCAGTGATGGACAAAATTAAGAATGATTTTTGTAAAAAACAAACGGACAGGTAAAAAAAATAATAAAAATGATTTTATAAAATTTAAATTGAGTTATTTAATTTTTTTTTAATTTTTAGATGCATTACTGTAGCTAAAAGCGAAAACGCTGATTCGTGGCAAGGATTTCTTCAGAGATTACGTCAATTACTGTTACAAGCTTATAATCGTCAATTGAGTCGATTCGAAGAGAATATGAGATCGCAGAGGGAACGTAGAAACGAATTGGGATGGAATTTTTGCGATTATTTTTTATTACAAGAAGAATTAGCTTTTGTTTATGAAATGTTAGGAATTTATGACGAAGCTTTAGTTCAATACGATGAATTAGATGCTTTGTTTACACAATTTGTAATTAATTCTAATTTAGGAGGTAATTTTTTTTTATTAATTTATTTTTTATTCATTTAACATTGTTATTCTTAATAGATACTCCTGAATGGTTACTCACTTTCTCAGGACCGTGTCTCTGCTGGGAAGGATTATCACTTTCACCTCAAGTTGGCGATGAAAAAAGGACTTTAATTCAACAAGGCAAAGCTACACTTTTGGATTTAAGGAATTATTTGTTTTCCAGACAATGTTTACTACTTTTACTTTTGAGTCGACCGTGGGAACTGGCTCAACGATTTTTGACGTTTATGTACAGTTGCATCAACGAATTACAAGTTTTAGAGGTTTTTATTAATAAATTATTAAATTTTTTTTTATTATAAAGGGATTTAATTTAATATTTTTTCAATTATTTTTAGGTGGAAATGCCAATTGGTGCAGTTGCATGTTGGGTTTTTTTAAGCAGTTTAGAAGTGCTGCAAACATGTGAAAAATTTAAAGAGTCAAATCAAGAAGAAGCATATTTTTATTTCACTGCAAGTTTATGGGCAACAGCTCGTTTGAAATTACAAGATTTGGGTTATTTGTGCGGTCTTATGCCCGGAGAAAAGACGAGCTCGGAACAGTTGCATCATGTTGTAGAACTTGTTGGTGGAATGGGAATAGATCGGAATTATGGTCGTACTGATACTCCTTTAGATAAATTGAAAGAAGCTTTGTCGTCAGATGACGCATTTCGCAAGCAATATTTGGTAAATATTAAGAAATGTTTTATTAAAAATTTGAATTTTAAAAATTTTTGATATTTTTGAAGGAATTGTCCGAACTTGCGATTGGAACTTTGAAACACATTGGTCGAATTCGATATGCACGGTTAATTGGACGAGATTTAGCTGACTTTTATAGGTTATTGTTTAATTAATCGAAATTAAGTTAATGCCAGATTTTCATTTTGTAATATTTTTTTTAAAGGAAATTGGGAGTAGCTCATAATTCTGCAGGATATTTATTAGATGCTCTTAAAACATTTCAAGAAGAACGTTGGAGATTGCTTAGTGCACAAACTCTAATACAATTAGCAGACTGTTATGCAGCCATTTCTGATGGAAATAAATATCCTTCGCTTGAAATTCATCTTAAAAATACTGAAATATAATAAAATATTATTCTTAATTAATTTTTAGGTTTATTAATGTTGGTTTATTAATTGCTAGCAGTACAATTCTACCCATATCTGAAAGAGAAAAACATTTTGATGAAGTGAAGGAGAAAATTGATCAACTAACTGCACTTGGTAAATTTACTACAAAATTACGAGAGTTTTTTTTTTATTTAATATTTTTTAGATGAAAAATTATGTTTGAATATGTCTGACATGTTTGAAGTCGAGAATGCGTCCATAATTTGCAACGATGATGCACCACTTACAGTTGACAGCACAATTCGAGTAAAACTAACGGTAAATAGTTACTTTCCTAAATCCATCACGGCCGATGCAGTTATAGTTGCAGTGAACGAGAATAAAAAAGACACTTTGCATACTTCGATGAAATCGCATAAAACAAATGACTTGAAACGAAGATTTCTAGAACCTCTCAAGTTTACTCAAGAATTTACATTCTTAGAAGATAAAAATTTGAAAACAGCGGCCATTGCTGCATGGGTACCAAGTAATCCACTCGTTCGACAAACGAGCAATACAGTATTACCGTTTGAAGGAGAAGTAACGAAAAGAGATTTTCAACAAAGTCTTCGTGCTTTTAATGTTGTTTTTAATCCAGGAATGAATGAAATAATTTTAAAAGGAAAAGTATGAATTAAATTTAATATTTTTTTGATTTATTTATTTATTTATTTATTTGATTTATTACAGTGCGAAGTATATGGTAGTTTTATTTTTACGCAACTTATAGTTCAACTAGGTAATTTGGAACTTGTTTTGCCACAAATTGGTGTCAAGTTAACTTACGAAATCCTATTCGAGCCGATCTCTATAACACGCGTGTCTTGTGAGCATGAATTAGTGGCTGGAATTTCTCAAGAAATTGAACTAAGATTGTATAGTGGAACATCGAGTATTGCACCAGGAACGAAAATACAAATGAAAACTTCAACTGGGTTACTTATAGTGAGAATATTTTAGTATTTTTTTTTACAAGTGTAAGTTAATTATTGTTATTTTTTGAATTAGCAATTAGCTGATTGTGAAGATGAACTGATATCAAAATTGGAATTTGAAGTTGGAGATTTGCAACCATTTGAATCGTGGAATAAAAAATTTACTGTTTTTTGCAATTTTGGACCGCAAAAAGATACTAGTGCAATTCACAGTAAAATTAAAATTAATTCTCCTTGGGCTGAAAGTGTAATTGATTTACAATTTGTACCACCGTTTGTCACATTGCATAAACTTCACACGATGCATGCAAAGTAACTGGAAAGAAATTAATTTAAATTTAGTTTATTTACAATTTTTTCTTTTTGCAGAAAATTTATTCAAGTTACTGTTCATAGTTTAAATGTAGAAGGATTTGAATTGATGAATCCTGGTTTAAAAACTGATAATTCTCAAATTGCACCATTACCGTTGAACATTCCTGTTGATATTTACGTAATGAATTTTGTAATTTATTTTTACTGTGTCTGAATTATTTATTTTTTTAGACTGTTAGAATCAACCAAACAGTATGTTTTTTATGGGAATTAGTTACAAATTTAGTGGACCAACCAAATATAGATTTAGAATTTACTATTGATTATAATTGTCCAAAACACAACGTAGATAAAATTTCTACGTACAAACATAAATTCAACATACAAGACTATAAGGTAAGAATCAAAATGTTTTTCTTTTAAGACAGAATTTTTTTAAATTTTTAAATTTTACTTTATGTAGACTTTATATATGGTGAATTATAAGGTGGAACCTCGAAATTCCGAATTTTGTCGATCTGGTATCATGTGTAATATGAGTATAAAAATAGTTCGTAATACTCCTTCAGGTTGGTCAGCCATTATGTATGAAGTGCTTGCTGATCAAACATCCTGGGCTGTTTGTGGTCGAACGGCTGGTAAGAAAATTACAGGAGAAAAAATGAGATAAATAGATTTATTATAATCAAAATTGTTATTTTAGGAGTTGTTAATATGGAATCTTCTGTGCAATATAATGTTTCTATTGATGTAATGCCGTTAACATCCGGTTTCTTACCACTTCCTGTAGTTCGTTTGTCAAAATATATTCCAGCTGATCAAATATTAGACGCAAAAGGTTGATTTATTTTGATTTTTTTAATTTTATGCGGTTGATTTATTTAAAAACTAAAAAAAAATTGTTTATTTATTAGATTCTCCAAAAAGAGTCGATTCTACGGGTGGTATTTCACGTTTGGAACCGTTTAATCAGGGCCAAGTTTATAATGCAAGTGCAGGTAGTCAAGTGTACGTTATTCCCGCATTTCCTTCAACAAATGTTGAATGAAATATGAAAGATTTATTAAATTCTTGAAAATATTTAGTTAAATTTGAGTAATAAAATAATAATTTTAAATTGCATTTCACTGCAACTTTTTTATTTTGTACATTTTACATATAATGCAGTTTAAAAAAAATATCTGTTCTGGTAGCATTTTAATAATCATTTTGAAAACACATTAAATTTTATTAATTATGATTATTATTATTATTATTATTACTATTTATACACAAAAAAATGTTTTCTTTTAATTTATTACAAACTGATTTTCCTCAGCTTAAGAATCAACATTCCACTTTGTGTGTACTTAAAATAATAAAAGATGGTCTGTAAGGAATACGTAATATGTATACATGTAAGAATAATTGCATAATAAGAAAAATGCATAATATTGGTTACATTTATTAAATGGGGTTAAAATAAGAAATGCTATTTTGCCGTCCTAAACACTAATCTCTTAACTTAATGTTTTACACAGGCATTTGGAAAAGATGAGTTTTAAAAAAATGATAATAGAGTGTGTAGATTTAATTAACGATAATTTATTGTTTGAGAAAACTGCTACAAGTATTGTTTGTTTCGAAATTGTCGAAGCCAAAAGTACTTTATAAAATTCCATTGTATCAAAAAAAGATGAGAATAAAAGTGTTATGGAAGTATATTTTTGCTAATTACTATGAATTTACAAAGTAAATAGTATAAAAAATATTTTTTTAACATTTTGAATATTTTAACCATCACCAATTTTCTAAATAGGTAAGTAATGCGGATCTGCGCATATGCAAATCCCAATTTATTTCAAGTCAACCTAATCTACTTAATATGAAGATATTGTATCTGCAATTAAATCTTCTATAGAAAATATGAAAATTTTGACTGCTGATTCGAAGAGATAATGAACAACCATGGTAAAGTTAGCCTTACATTTGCCAGCCCCAAATCGGCTCTAATACCAGACTTCAATAATCGCTCAACTGGTACATGTAAAAGAGATCAAATTATTTCCCTCCCAAAAGCAGAGAGTTCTTGGGTTATACCTCAACCCATGATGTCTTTGTGGCTGTTGCAGTGCAGCTGGCTCTTCCTGCTAGGTTTCTTGCCAAGTCTTAGACTTGGTCTTCTCTCTTCACTCTGACTGCCTCTCAGGCCATGTCCTCTCTCTATCTCTGGATAAGGGGGCGAGACCAAAGGGCTGTCCTCTGACTGTGATGGAAAGACCACCACGTGGATGGGCAATTCTTCACGTCTCCCTGCCAAAATAAAGAAGGGAAGGTTAACATGTAGAGCACCGTTGGTAAAGCATTGTGGCAGGAGCACACAATGCTGCAGTGGATGCTGAAGCATCTACAACACACCAAAAGCAATCCCCCAGGGTCGAAAAATGAAATGCAAAAAGAAAATCTTGATACAAAATAAACTACATGATATAAAAAGGCAAGTACAAAAATATGGCAAACTGACTATCTGTACAAATCTGTTGACAATAAACAAATGTTGATTATTTAAAAAAATAGTCAAATATATTTACACGTACATATACAGTATAATATTTATGTAACCTTTAAATGCTGTGTTTATTTTGTTGGACAGGAAGTTGTTGGTTTAAAGATTAATATGTTGGGAAATTTTTTTGAAATAATAGATTATAATGCATTTTATTTAGTCACATAATTAAATTTATTGTTTAATTTGAACATTGTAATTAAATACATTTTCGGGCTAGAAAGTATGATATTAATTAAATAGGGAACTACAGTTCTTGGGTTTTTGTTGCATGGTCACATAGCCCACACCTAAATTTAATAGAAAAGTTCTGAGCAATTTCTGTGAAAATAATTATTAATTAAAACTAAATATAAAATAAAATTAATAACGGAAAAATTATTTATTTGTTTATAATGATAATAATCAGGAAAAGAGAATGGAACTTAAGAATAATAATTTTCAATAAATTCTAAATTGTCTTCTTTGATGATTTTAAAATTTGTTTCTATTGTATCATCAATGATGTTAATATTCAAAGAATTTAACAGCGCCGTAACTTCTGGTGCAACAAACTTCCATTTATCAACTGTTAAATACTTATAGACATGAGTTTTGTTAATGTCAAAATGTTTTTTCCCATCAATTTCAACATTATTTGACGGTGTTTCCGACTGATGTTCATTATTTTTTTTTGCATAAACAGCCAGAATTTTAATTTCGTCTGTATCATCTTCTACTTTTACTTTAAAGTAAAAGTAGAAGATGATACAGACGGTGTATCAACGATTCGTCTACGTTTTCTCCTTGACGAATTATACAGAGAATCATTATTCGATTCAGCATTTCTCTTTTGTTTAATCCAATCTGTAATTTTGGTCTGATTTCTATCTATTTCCCTATCAGATTCTTCATTTTCGGATAATTTTGTTGCATCAGGCGGATTTGTTGTTCTTTCGGATTCGATTTTGCTACTTTTCTGATCAAAATGTTTAAGTAGAGAATCGGAAATAATTTCTCCATTTTTAATTTTTCTTTCTCTAAATGAAAGAATATATATATATAAATCGGTTAGTCTGAGATATAGGCATTTTTGACTCGTTGTAATATTCTATTCTCTTGTCTGAAGCAATGGAAAAAGGAACGTTATTCGCACGCGTTCTACATGTAAAGATATATGTAAAGATAAAAGTATCCTCTAATGGATGTGATTGGCCAAAGAGTAGCTGTGACCAGTCATGTGACATAGTCACTGGTTTGAGACTTCTCCGTTCTTAAGTAATGGCTGATTGAAGCAATTTTTAATCCATACCATCCCTTGCTTTTTATGACTACATTGTAATTGTAATAATTATGCTTTAGATATATTGTTTGATTATCAAATACGGTAAGGTTAACATTTCATGTGGTTATAATGCTGTGATTGGGCAAGAAAAATGGGTAAAAGCAGGGAAAATAAAATAGAAGAAATAGGGAAAATAAAAAAACAAAAAACACGGTGTAATTACAAAAAAGATAAATGTTTTTGGATAACCAGGACAAGGCTGGGTACCTGAGCTTGTTTCATATATAAAAATCTTGCAAAGTTAATTGTAATAATAAAAATTAAATAATATTTTCATACATATTCAAATGTATTATCTATTTTTTCAGGGTTGATCTTATATTTCCTGGTGAGAATTAAAATCAAAATGACAGGGAATGTTAACTCTTCAAAGAGAGTTGAAAGTATATGTTTATTTAATTATTTTGTCATTTATTAAACAATATTTTCTTTAGGTTATGAATTCAAGCAAGCTGTGTGACAAAGAGGATTTTATTATTTGCATAATTTGAATTTATTTTAACGACTAAAGTACTACAAGGAATTTAGTCCAAGTTAGCGATCTGCGAAAAGGTATTGTAACTTTTTAAATTATCATTAATAATATGCATAATCTGCATACATATAACTTAGAATGAATACAGTTAAGCACAAGGAGAAGCTTGACGCATGTCATTGTATGTCTCTTGGATGAGACTTTGCTTCTTTGGACAATGAATGTAATTGTCAATTATGCATTCACTGTAGGCTTTGTATTTACTATAAAAATATATTAGTGAATAAATGCTAGAAATTATTAAAAATAAAAAAAAATGTTGATTAAACTTACTCGCATCGTTGAGGAATGAAAAAATCCTTTAAATGAATAGAATGATCTTCAGGAAAGAGGTTTTCACAGTCAAATAGTTGTTGTGCACAGTCTCTTGCTTCTGTTAAAACTGTATTGGATTTTGATTTTAAAATATATTTGTATAATACTAATTAATTAATTTTATTTAACTTTTAATATTTTCTCCGTTGTTTTTGCAAAATACTTTGTTAGATGCTTCCATTATTTGACCAATTTGATTGAGAATTTGTTGACTTGGTTCGGGTATACATGGATTAAAAGTGTTTTTTAATAGTTCAGCACATTGTCGGTTAACATTTTCTCAATTTATTAATAATATATGAATTAAGATTATGAGAACTTAACTAAATTTTTACTTGCAAAATAGTTTGTACAATGCAGCATATCGTGATTGTTGATGAGTAAATTCTCCTAATTGCATTACTTTATAAGCATTGCAATTGAGTGTAGCATTAAGAGCAGATTTGATGTCAATTCCTCTCTGATCCATGCAAGCGTAGTCCAAGCTTCTGACTAAGGCTGACTTAAATTCAACATATATAGATGAATGACTTTCTAAAATAGAGGAATTAATGCGATATGTTTGTATAGTTACAATCACATAAAATATCTATTAAAAATCAGTTCGAATGAGAATATCATATAAATAAACCTTGCATTTTGAAAAATATTTTGTAACTCAATAAGGTTATTAATTATAACTTGAGAAATAATGAAATTTTACCTTTAAACATAAAAGCAAAAAGTATAGTCATAAAGATACAATAAGCCATTGCGAATTTGTATTGTTGTTGGGGATCAAGTGAAATGTTATGTGAGAAATTGTATAATTGTCACTATTTATATATCGAATTATTGAGAAGCAAATAGGTGACATCTGTTAACATTCTCATATCAATTACTTATCAATAATTTCAGATTATGAGTGATATCAGAAGTTGCACAAGCATTTTCTTATGCTTATAATCCTCTTTTATAGTTGTAACTAGTTACAGTCATGTGTTACTTGTCACTTGATACCCTTGAATTAAACTTTCAGGCAATCATAATAGCTTGTAGGCATGCAATCAATATAAGCTTTGTATTTTCTATAAAAAGAAATATGTTTTGTAATTTGTAAAAAATATTGATGTTGTTGATTAGATGAAATTATAAATTGGGAATAATTCATATAGAAAATTTTCTAGAAAAACAAACAGGTGTCAACTGTTTGGTTATCTTTTTGTTTGGTTATCTTTTTGTTTGCTGAATATTAAACATAAAGAGTATCTTAAAGGGAATTTGAACATGTGCAATTTTTCAGTCTGAACAAAATAAAGAATTGTTTAATATTATTTAATAATTAGCACATGGACTGGTTTTATACAAAGCATTATAAATATCTACAATGATTTTTTTCTGTTTGACACATGTGGATGGATCTTGGAAAATGCACTTAGCATAATTTTTATATTTTCTAGAGATATATTTAATGATCACAAATGAAATTGAAAATGGAAAATATTTATTGAAACTTACTTGCATCTTTGCACACTAAAAAAATCTTTTAGTTGAAGTAATGGAACCTCTGGTAATATTTTTTCACAGTTGGCTTGTGAGTAATTGTGATTTCGTATCTTCTCACATTTTTCATTCATAATTACTGAGTTGTATGAGTGATATAATTAAAATTAAATATCATTATGTAAAAATTGTATTTATTTATACTTTGCAAATTTTCGTTGCCGTTATCGCAAAGTGTTTTGACACCTGTATTTGTAATTTGGTCAATTTGGTTTAGAATTTGTATATTTTCTTGAGACAAACATGGGTTCCATGTAGTTTGCATTTGTTTAACACAATCTCCAACAAGGTTCCCTCTATATTAATTAAGTTATTGAATTATTAATGAATAATATTTAATAATTTTAATGTGATGTTATTATTAAATTTGTTTCTTACGAGCAAATTAGTCGGAAAATGGCTTCTGAATAACTTTCTTCTTTGTACTTTTTTTCAATATTCATTATTTTACCTGTAATGCAAAACATTGTGTCACCTAAAGAAGACATTACGTCTTTTACTTTTTCTTTCATGCAATTTTTATCTGCAGCATTATGCAAAGCATGTGCAAAATCATCTTGAAAATCAGCAAGCATTTCTGGAATAATTTAATTTATTAGTTGTTAATTAAGAAATATTAATAAAAGAGCACACCTGTGAATGTAGAAATAACAAAAATGGTGATGTAGATAGAATGAGCCATTTGTTAGTTGTGGTTGATGAGATAGGTTTTAAGTCGAAAATGATTAATAATAATATCTAACAATAAAAATTTGATATCTAAATTATATTAAAGTAAGGAGTTATCTTTTTATCCGGGTTACAGCTCTTTAAAATAATAGATAAAAAACAGTGAATAAAGTTTTACTTGTTCATTTTCAAACATTTGATATTTCATTAATTGTTTTTATTTATTTTTTTTCACCGTGCCTATTTGTTGCATATTAAAATGTATTACCCGTTTCAAACAGTTAAAAAAATTTTCTATGATAAAGAACATCAAATATTTGATTAAAATATTTATTTAATTTATCATTAGCAAGTTTATTATCTTGTCATTAGACACAGCCAATTGAAACAAAATTAGTAAATGAATCAATCACATGGAGAAGCTTGATACATTGCATTATAAATACTTGTAACAGTTTCTTGTTTGCTTGGACAATTGGCAAAATTACTGTCAAAACAATCACTGAATTGTAGATAATTCCTAGAAATATATTGGTTTGTAAATCTTAAAAAAGTGACATGTTAATAAAACTTACTCGCATCTTTGTGCACTGAAAAAATCTTTTAGTTCAAGTGTTTTGTCACTAAGTTGAAATATATTATAGCAGTAGAGTGGGGACAATTCAAATTCAGTTGTTGCATTTTCTATATCAGGACATTCGTCATTGAACACAACTATATTGGAATTTCAATTAAAAATGATGCAATTAGAATTGAATTAAAAATAAGAGAAAAAAATTCATTTTACTTTGGAAATTTTCTTTAAAATTTTCGCAAAATAAATTAACACCTGCATTGACAATTTTTTGGATTTGTTGTAGAACATTTTGACTTTGCTGAGATAAACAAGGATTTAAAATTGTTTTCATATCCTGAACACAATCTGCAAAAGCATCTTCCCTATGAAAATTAACAATATTTGTACAACATAATTGGATTTTATCATTTTAATTATTACTTACGTGCAAATTAACCTGGAAAATGTTTGTTCATAAGTTTCTTCTTCGTACTTTTCTTGTTTCGAAAAAAATTTGTTATCAACACATTTGAATGTGTTTCGAATAGTTAATCGAATGTTGTCTATTCCTCTTTGAGCCATGCAATCTGAGTCGAGAGAATTGGTCAAAGCAGTTTCAAGATCTTCAATTTTGTGTGTGTGTGTTTCTGAAATTTGTTTTCTAGTGAGATAACATTTGATTAGTTAATTTAGTACAAAATGAAAGAATACCTTTGAATATAATTAAAAAGAAAATTGTAATAATTATTTTAGTCATTTTTAGTTTGGTTGAAGTAATCAAAGTTGATAATGTGAACAGTTTATACACAACTCAATTTCAAAAGTTTAAAAATTGTATTTAAATTGACATTTGAATTGGTATTTATTGTTTATTTATCTTCATCCGGGAAATAGTGAAATAGAAATCTGTACTAAAGTATTTATTTTTTTATTATGATGTCATCCTTAAAAATATAAAGGGTTTCAGAAAAATTGGACAAACACATTATTTTCCTAGTTTGCATTGGGCTTCTTAAGAAGAAGAAAATGATGACATTTTTGGTCATCAGTTGTACTTGTTACATCTTAATTATTTCTCTAACATGACCGAATGCAGTCACGTGACACAGATTAACCAGTCATGGTCAACCAGAAGGCGCCGCTTCCCGGTCACATGATCCTCCAACCCCCATGCTGAGGCACCAAGGATTTATCCTTGGTTATAAATCCTTGGTTACACGATTAGTTGCAAACTTTTTACATTAACTGATCTGTGACTAGAAAAAGAGCTTATTAAATGCTTTACTTTTTTGGCGGGCATAAAAACATTACAGTTAATGCTTATTCTGTATTTGTTTCTTTCTATTCATTACCTGAACCCTTGTCAATAAGGAAAGCTGGATAAATCTGAATAAAAGTGCTCTTAGAGAAACTAACCACGCATTTGTTTGCTTCGACTGTTTAATCAGTTTCAAAGATATGATATTATATATTTTTTTATATTTATGCGATGTTAAAATATAAAAAAATAAAGGACTTTATTAGTTAATTGTATAATTTTATTTGGATTTTCAAAAAATGTATGATAAACGGGTGAAATTAAAATTTTCGGATTTTTTCACCATTACATAAAGGATTATTTTTCTTAATCTCAAGTTTACCCATCTCCTTGTAATCAAACGTGCAATCATGCTTATCAGAATATCGATGTAAACTGCAGAACAAACCACCGCATCTGCATTGAATAGCAGTCAATCCAATCTTCTTATTGCAAGTTTGACACCTATTCCCTTTAATTTTCTTCTTTATATTCTTCTGTGACGAATCCATTTTGGAAGAATTTAAAACTATTTCATGTCGAGCATTACCTGTGATTGAACACGTAACGGTCGTTGTGGATTGGTTTGTCTTTGATGCATCTTTGTAACATTTCGAACACAAACCATCAAAATCCTTATTTCCGTAAAACCCACACCCAGCTAAACAAAATGGTTCAGATTCCATGTTATTTAAAATCTATATTAAATAGTTACGAAACTGTGTTTAATAGTAGTCGTTTTATTTGATGTAAACATTTATTTATGTACAGTTAATGTTATATACGTATTCGTCATTTAATCTAGAAATGTTTTGATAGGTCAGAAAAACTTATTAATTTTAATAATTAATCGCAGGGAGATACTTGATACATCTTACTGTAGAGTTTACTGATAATTTCAATCCTGCTTGGACACACGACAAGATTATTAACAATACACTCACCATATTCTTTATATTTCCTGTAAATATATTGTTGAATAAATATGAAAAATTAACCATGTTGATATACCTTACTTGCATCTCTGTTCAGTAAACAAATCTTGTAGTTGAAGTGAGGTGTCAACAGGTTGAAACATGTCACATGGTATTGGTTGTATATCAATATCAGGATTTACCGGATCTATGCACTTATCTGCTAGAACTATTGAAATACAATATCACTTAATACATGATTTATAAATAGAAAAAAAAAACATTTTATTGTTTATACTTTTGAAAGATTCTTCAAAATTGTCGCAAAGTATTTCGACAGCTGATTTTGTAATTTGGTCCACTTGGTTTAGTACAATTAGACTTTGTTGAGATAAACAAGGACTAAAAGTTGTGTTGATTAGTTCAATGCATTTTCCGAATCCATCTTCTCTGTTTATTTATAAATAATATTTGAATTATTTAATTTGTAATGATTTTAGTAAACTTACTCGCATAGTAGTTTATTATATGCTTTTACTAATTCTGTTTCTTGTTTGTAATTTATTTCTAAACTGGTTAATTTCGTTGGGAGACAATTAAAGAACATTGCGACGAAGTGTTCTGAGTACTCTATTCCTCTTTGAGTCATGCAATCAGAGTCTACTGCATTAATGAATCTATATTATATAGAGTGATTCCGACGCAACCATTTCGGACGGATGTTTCCTGGGACCATCCATCAAATCAGAGCATGGTATGGATGGTCCCAGGAAACATCCGTCCGAAATGGTTGCGCCGGAATCACCTAAAATACCCCTTTCAAATATGCTCGCGTTAGCGTGCTGGCTAATTTCTAGTGCATTTATAAAATCTGTTTCCAAATTGGCAGAAATTTCTGAAATACAAATTGATTTTAATAATTTAATTTAACCAAATATAACTTACTACACCTTTGAATGTAATAACAAAGAAAATGGTAAAAATGTAACGAACCATTGCTATTTTCTTTAGTTGATTAGATGAATTAGAAATGAAAAGGCGTAATGTAAAGTGTTTATATATGTGCTATTAAAATTGACATTTAAAATTTGATATTTAAACACATTTGGTATTTACTCTTTTTTTTTACATCTAAAGTACATCCGGTGCAGAGTTGTAGTAGATAAGCAGTAAATAAATGTTGAAATTATTGAATTTTTACAGTACTTTTATTTAATCAAGTTTATTTATTTACATTTATTCTACACAAATCTAAATTTTATTGAAAAATGGTAAAAATCGAAATGCATTGAACCAAATTGATCTATTTAAATCAACATTTTCTTGTTTTAATCTGATGCTAAATGTATGATAAGTTAGTAAATCGTATTGCTTACATATAATTCTATTATATTCCGATTCATCGTCCGAATTGTAACCAAGAATCGAATGTTTTATCTCAAAAATTGAATAATCGATAATATTTAATTGCATCAATGAATCCCATGGTGATTCATTCTTACACGTACAAATAATATTCACAGCTTTCAAATGATGCAATTTTAAACATTCGAGTAAATCAGTCATTATTGAGGAGAAAATTTTCATTTGTTCCAAATAATCTGTTTTAACATAAGTAAAATTTAAAGTTATAGTTTTAAGTGACAAGTTAATCTTTTTAAATAGCAAACAATCAGTAATGGTTTTCAATATTTTGTTTGTCACGTCATTCGTTGCTTTAACGTTCCAAATTATAAAAGTTTCAATCGGAACTTGTTGAAAATATGAAATAATTTCTTCTTCATTAGCATAATATTTTTCTGTTTCATAGTTTGGGAAATAAAGTTCCAATATCTTAAGATTTTCACAGCCAGACAATTGGCACCAAAAGTCTTCATTATTGCTTAACACGTAAAGTAGATCTACGACTAAAACTAGTTTTTTTAGATACTTGAAACAAACCCACGGTTGAGTAAATTCCCAAAAATTAGATAAGTAACATTCGAACACTGTGGGGTTAACCATAGAAAAATTGTAAATATTTGCTGATTGTTGGTTGATAATCATAGAATGGATGCACTTTTTGTTTTTTAATTCCCCTTTGCATAAAAACGAACCAGTTTTCACCATTAA